>CAUYUJ010011113.1:430819-565819 GCA_963575745.1 Prorocentrum cordatum
CTACTACTACTACTACTACTACTACTACTACCACTACTACTACTACTGCTACTACTACTACTACTACTACGACTACTACTACTACTACTACTACTACACATTACTACTACTACACTACTACTACTACTACTACTACTACTACTACTACTACTACTACTACTACTACTACTACGACTACTACTACTACTACTACTACTACTACTACTACTACTACTACTACTACTACTACTACTACTACTACTACTATTACTACTACTACTACTACTACAACTACTACTACTACTACTACTACTACTACTACTACTACTACTACTGCTGCTGCTGCTACTACTACTACTACTACTCCTGCTGCTACTACTACTACTTTTACTACGCCCTAAAACAAGAACAACTTTACCAACAACAGCAACAGCAGCAGCAGCAACAACATCATCGCTTCAAGGCCCCCGAGAGGGTCCCAAGGCACCTTCGAGCAGACGCCCAAAAGGTTCCATAGGACCCCCAGAAGGCCTTTAGAGGTCCCCAAGAAACCCCGACGGACCTCAAGAGGCTCCCGAGAGGCCCCCATCAGGCCCCAAGCCGCCCCCTCCTCCGCGTCCGCATCTCCAGGAGTTCCACCCCCCCCCCTTCTCCCGCCCTCCCCCCCGCCGTTTCGGAGCCCCCAAGAAAGCTGCAAGAGGGCCTGTTGGGGCCCCTTTGAGCGCTCCCAAGCCGTCCTGGAGCCCCCCAAGAGGGCTCCAAGAGGGCCCCGAGAGGTCTGCGGGTCACCCTGAAATGGTTTTGCAGCATCTCGGGGTGACCCTGAGACTTTCGGGGCCCTCTCGGTTTCTTCTCGGGGCCCTCTTGGGGCCCCAGCAGGACCCCAAATGGCCCCCCTAGACGCCCTAAGAAACCCCCAAGAAGTTTGAACATGCTTCGGGAGGCGCTCAAGAGGCCCCTTATCAGGCCCCCTAAAATCCCCAGCAGGCCTTCGAAAGGGCTCCCAAGAGGCTCCGCGATCGCCCTAGAGATGTGCGAATTTGTATATCGTGCGGATACACCGTGGCCGCGAAGGCTCTCCGCATGCCCCCACGCCGCTTCACAAGAGGCAATCCTGATGGACAAAATCTTGCAACGTGAGTTCCGGTGGCCCCCTGGGTCCTCTCTTGGGGCCGTCCTGGGGGCCTCTTGGGCCGCATTGTGACCTCATGGGTCGTGTTGGTGCCCTCGCGGGTCATCTTGGGGCCTTCTTCGGGGGCCTCTTAGGCCGTCTTGGGGCGATCCTGGTGGCATCTTGGGCCGTCTTGGAGCGTTGGAGCCCCGTAAAAGCGAGAACGTCAAAATCTGCCAAACATCAAAAACAATGTACGCTTTATCTACCTTGGTTTTAGCCTCTTGGAGGTTCTGGGAGGTCCTCTTGCAACCCCGCAAGGTCGTCTGCAGGGTTTCTTTGGCCGAATTGAAGCCAGTATGTGCGTCTTGGAGCGCTCTGGGGCCGTCTCAGAGCTTTCTTGGAGCAGCGCAACCGCGCTCGTTGTTTTGATGTTGCGTCGAATTGTTGGTCCTCTTGGGGGCCTTTTAAGGCAAGGTCCACCGTTTCAGGTTCCGGAATCACCTGGAACCGTTTTGGGGTGATTCTGGAAGCTTGACGCTAACCGTTTCAGGTTCCACAATCACCCTGGAAACGTTCCGGGGTGAAAACCCATCTGGAGCCATTTTGAGCTCCTCCCAGAAGGCTTCTCTGAGCTTTTTACAGAATGCCTTACTGGGCTCCTTACTGGGCCCCTTACAGAAGGCCTTACTGGGCTCCTTACAGAAGGCCTTACTGGGCTCCTTACAAAAGGCCTTACTGGGTTCCTTTTACAGAAGGCCTTACTGGGCTCCGTACAGAAGGCCTTACTGGGCTTCTTTACAGAAGGCCTTACTGGGCTCCTTACAGAAGGCCTTATTGCGCTCCTGAGAGAAGGCCATGTTGGACTCCTACAATATTGGGGGTTCGGGTGGAGCCGTTTTGCGTTGGGAGAGGGTTCCAGATGGATTTTCACCCTCGAACGGTTCAGGTGTGAAAATCCATCTGGGACCTCCCGACGCTGCGCGGGAGGGCCCAGCCGCGAAAAACAAGCTCCCCAATCAGAGATTTCGTTTGGAAAATGCCCATTTTGGGTGCTCGGGTATTCCCCCCCCCTTGTTGAAGGTGATGGTTATAGTATGGACTTATACTCACAACCTGATGTCTGGACTTATACTCACAACCTGATGTATTCCCCCCCCGTCCCCGAAAGAGCCGTTTTGCGTTGGGAGAGGGTCCCACATGGATTTTCACCCTGGGACGGTTCCGGGGTGAAAATCCACCTGTGACCTCCCGACGCTGCGCGGGAGGGCACAGCCGCTAGCTCCCCAATAAGAGATTTCATTTGGAAACTTGTCGTTTTGGGTGCTCGGGTACACCACCCCCGTCCCCGAGAGAACCGTTTTGCGTTGGGAGAGGGTTCCAGATGGATTTTCACCCTGGGACGGTTCCGGAGTGAAAATCCATGTGGGACCTCCCGACGCTGCGAGGGAGGGCCCAGCCGCGAAAAACAAGTCTCCAAACAGAGATTTCATTTGGAACATGAAAATTTTTGAGAGCTTGAGTAAACCCCCCCCATCCCCGAGAGAGCCGTTTTGCGTTGGGAGAGGGTTCCAGATGGAATTTCACCCTGGAACGTTTCCGGGGTGAGAAACTTTAAACGGAGAAGGTTAAAGGCGAGGTATAAATCGAGCATGTACCGCTGCCGTGCCTGGCTCAAGCCGGGCCCGGCCAAATATGTGATTGTGCCTCACCGAGGCGCACGACTTGCATCTGAGATCGGAAAATACCTTTTCCATTGACGATGCCCATCCTATCCTTTACTCCAGATCCCATGCTTCGTCTTGCTCTCTTGCTCATGCGATATGAGCCAAAGCCTGGGATATGGGAACGCCTAAGGCGTAATATATACCTAAGCTTACCAGTGCGTTTTCGACTTGGTAGCGGAGCTGGCTACACTCTCGTGTGGCTGGCTCTCGCTCTGATTCCTGTAATCCACGGCACAACTTGGTGGACTACTACTACGGTGGAATACCATGTTGCGCCGGCTCTGCGAGGAGCGGAGCCAGTCCGCGATCGAGCTAGCGGGGCAACCCGCGAACTCGAAACGCTCTCTCCTACTTCACTGCGCCACTTCACTCTCGACTTCCACCAGATGCCAATCGGCAACTCGATCGAGAACGTGGTCACCCTGCGGGGCTACCCGCAGCGGGGCCACCTGCATCCCGTGCCAGTCAGGCGCCTCACGGCTACTACGCCAGAGCCTGACAAACCACAGCCTAAACCAATCACCGAAGCCGAAATGCACATGCACTGGATTAAGATAACTATCTTCGGCATTCTGTGGGTAATAATGGGATGTGCTGTGGGATACATGCGGCAGGGGATGGACGACACGCGTACTACCGGCCCTTCGTGGGACCCTGCCGGTACTACGCCTTTTCGCGAATATGTTCGCGAAGTACATGCATGGTTAAACGTAACGAGCGGCAATATGACACCACCACAACAAGCTGCAGCACTACAACGAGGCCTTCAAGGTCTTGCTCGTCGTATCGCCATGCAGGTCCCCTCCCAGATCATCAATTATGGTGTAACTGTCAATGGACAGCCAACGGATGCAGTCACATATATACTGTACTTACTGAGCACCAAATTTGAAAATCTGGAAGATGAGCGCCAGCTCAACTCTGGCACTGCCCTTATCGACTTTCGCGTCGAAAGGGGCGAGCGAATCGACTCAGTGTTAGCTCGATTCGAGATGGCCCGTGACGAGGCTAACTCTGTTGGATTTGTCATCCCCAACTTTCAGATCCTAACGCTGATTCTCTTCAGAGCGTTAGGCGTTGGCGCGTCACGAGCCCAACACCTGCTGGAGCCCTTTAATCATCAGATGCCCCGAACGCAAGCAGACTATGACAGGCTGCTGACCAGGATGAGGAACTACGGACATGTTGCCGAGCGCTCTCCTGGCAACATTGCGGGTATCTTCGCAGGGCACCACTCACATGCAGGTGTCTACGCCACGACTGCGGGGTCACCCGCTGGTCCTGGCGAGCCAAATCCCTGGGCTGACCCAGCCGACATGCCCAACGAGGCCACTGCCTTTTTAGGGCAGACCGGCCAGGCATCGGCAGAGGCAGCTGAGGCGAACGCCTGGTCGAACTACTCGCCAGGCGCCGCCTACACTGCAAGCCCGCCCTCGGGCACAACCCTCTGGGGCCAAGCGGAGTCATCCGCTCAATGGTCTCAGCCACCCTCACCGTTTGAATCTGGCACTGACACAGATACCTCATCTGACGATGAGCACAATGGCATAGTCTCTGCTGGTAATGACTATCCAGCGGATGACACTCACCTTTCTGAACAACAAAGAGCGGAAGCCGCTTTTATGGCTTATCGCAAATCAAAACGCCGTTGGAGGCGCTTTATGAAGAAACCAGTCAGAAAAGTGAGACGTGCAGTACGCCGACATTTCAAACGATTTGGAAAGGGTCGTGGCAAAGGGGGTCGCAGACGCCGTATGCATGGTAGGGGTATTACTGCTTTCCTCACGTCCTTAACTGATATAGCCTTTGAAGAAGTTCTTATCGGAGGCAAAGGTCGGGGTCACAGGCGGACCTCCGGTAAGGGAAAAGGGCGGAGGGGCAACCCTAGGGACGCTTCTGGCAATACTATGAAGTGTCATACATGCGGTAGCACAGAGCATTTGCGCGATCAATGCCCGAAGGGGAAAGGAAAGGGATCCGTACATTTGGCTCAAAATTCTTTTATGGATGACATAGACTACATTGACTACGAGTTTTACGTCAATCCAGAAGCGGCTCCCGCTGCGGGCTCCTCCACGTACTACGTGATGGCCCGCTACGCTGAAGTAACCGTAGCCCTGGAAGACTACGCAGTGACCCTCTTCGACGAGCTCCACGGCTGGGACGAAGTCGACGAGGTCGCGTTCAATGCTTGGTTCGGTCTTCCAGCGGGGCCACCCGCCGGCGACGAGGTCTCCGAAGCTGAGACCGTCCCGGCGACCGAGGAAGAGCTCACCGCCGCGCTGGCACCGCAGGTGATTGGCATGCCGTTGCTGCCAGATCTTTCGCGAGCTGGCTCGGAGGCGGGAGACGCTGATGACGAAATGCGGGGCCATCCCGCGTATTCTGACTCCGAAGAGGCCGAAGAGGACTATAAGGACATGCTCCAAGAGCAGGTCGCAGAAGCAATCCGGCTCCTGAGTGCGCCAGCACATCAGCAGATAACCATGAACGACCTGCTGTCGCGCCCAGGGGCTGCACGGCTGCGTCCATACCTGGATTCGGACATGTCGGCACCTCAGATGCTGACAGCACTCCAGGCTCTAGCGGGGTCACCCGCCGAAGTGACGCCAGCCGCAACAGCGGGGCCACCCGCTTGGTCTATGGATGTATTTATGCAGGGTTGCGATCAAATGGACCTCAACGACCTCACGATGGAGCAGTTAAACGACATCGGGTACTTCCGAAGCCCGTATCAACACGTATTCATGGTCCAGGACAGCTCAGAGGACTCGGAGGACATGCGCTACGCCAAGAGGGACAGACGACCATCGCCTCCCCGAGACTCAGAGCATGACGATCAAAGGCCAATGGAACGTGGTAGTGCGTCAGCGGGGCCAGCCCGCAGGAGGAGCCGTTCAGCTCCCAGACGCCCTACACATGATGCATCGGGCTACCCGTACAGTACTGAGCACTCCGTTGGCGTATCCGCTCAGCACGTGCCGGAGTGGTACATCAATTGGTACCCCGGCTACTCGATGGACGTGATCCGCCACTGGTATTCTAAGGAATACTGCACCAAAAGGGACGAAACTGGCATGATAATACGTACCAAGGGTGGCAAGACCAAAACGCCAGAGGCTTGGGACAAAAGGGCTAAGAAACAGGAGATCATCAACGATCGCAAGACATACAGGAAACAAGTATGTCAGTGCGAGCCCTTCAAAGGTCACATGCGCAGTTGTCCGATGGACCGCCCCTCCAGGAGTCCTCATCACGGTGAGACCCCGTGGAATTGGTCTCATGGAGATGACGCTGGCAACGTCCATGATCCTAACAAGGAGGTCCCTGGAGGAGGAAAGCGCATCACCGAAGCCGATCGCGTCCCCATGACCGAAGAGGTGGCCAACATCGTCAGGGAAAATTGGGTACAGCTTCCCAATGACCATCGCCTCAAGGAGTGGAACCGCCGATTCCATAAAGAGGCGGGGTCACCCGCAGGATCTAGTAAAGAAGCGGGGTCACCCGCAGACGCGGCGCCAGCCGCTGGGTCCGCGGACGAAGATTGGATAGCTGTTGCATCTGCTGCTGGGTCCGCCGCCGGCACTGACCACACCGAACTGAATGAAGAATGGGCGGCGGAAGACGGCTCAGAGAATCCATTCCCTGATGGATGCGCCTGCTGGTACTACAGCTCTTCGGCGCAGAAGTGGTTTTGCACGAGGGTAATTCACCGCCATGAAAATGGCAAGTACAAGCTGGCCATAAAAGGTACTGCCGACATCGACCAGATGAGGCAGATCATCCATGATCATGGCCAGCCAGAAGGCCCTCCTAGAGACCCTCCTGGTCCACAACCGGGCAAGGGCAGCAGACCACCTCCAAGACCTGAAGCCGACTCCTCGTCTTCACCGACTCCTGCGAAAAGGCACCCGTCCAAGAGCCCCGAAGGCACACAGGGGCGGGCGAAGGCCAGAGGGATCGCCAAGACGGACGACCCTGAGCCGGTAGATCCTCCCGGTCTGTCCGTGACGGAGAGGAGGAAGGCTTTTGCTGGACCATCGACCCCGATGCCACCGGCGACCCAAGGCGATGTCAAGGACGAAGTTCGCGACAAGCCTCAGGCAGCTTTCCGAGGTGACTGGACTCCAACTCTGCATCAGCCGCGCCTTGCACCACGACCAGGTTCGGCACGAATGAAAGCGCAGCCGAAGCCCGAAGCTGGGATGAGGTCGGTGCGGGCAGAAGCGGCCGCCAAGGCTAAGGAGGACAAGGGCTCTGCGGGGCCACCCGCTAAAGCGGCGCCAGCTGCAGCAGCGGGGACACCCGCAGAAGGCACTCTCTCAAGAGAAGAACGCTTCAAAGTCCTCAAAGAATTTGGCGACCGACAGAAACTAGCCGATGATGCAGTTGCTGACCAAGGTCACCCGCACCCTGGCGCGGAGTCATCCGCTGGAGCTGCCTCGTCAGCCGCAGGCTCTGCTGGGCCACCCGTTAAAGCGCCGCCAGCTGCATTAGCGGGGCCACCCGCACGCTGGCAGCCAGTAATGTCTGTTCTTAGGAACATCCCTCTGGGAGCCATGGAATACTGGCAAGGCATTGAAGGCAAAGGCCCGAAGCGCACCATAAACCCACGAGTCACTCGAGACGATACGGACCGATACGAGGTCATTAATTGCCCTGATCGTCGTAACTTCGAGTGCCGCAACGACTGGGAACGTGAACAACAAACCGTGGGAAATATGTTGCGAGACAGGCCGCCACTACGCGTTGCGCAGCATAAAGCAGAGCTCCTGAAGGTCATGGAGAGGTTCGGCATGGATCCGACTTTGCCGCGCGAAGGGCAAATGACCAAGGTGTCAATATGGTTCTCTACAGCCCTACGCCATAGTCCATATTGGAAGGACGGATTCAGCCGACACTTCGAAAAGATTAGCACTTTCGATCCATACGATGGCTGGGTTGTTGTTGACGATCTGCTGACAAACTGGACTGAAAATGATCAGTGGAAAGGCTATCGTGAAATGCACGAGGTGCTGATCAAGGGCAGGCCCCACACGTCATACGTGTATTGGGTGCTGCTAAACTGCTGTGAGATGATTGACCATCACGGCATGCAGAAGGGCAGGCTCCAGATGAAGTGCGTTGATGACAGCATGCTGCTGCCTCCCAGGTTTCGACCAACGGCACGCAGGCCACAGTACTTCATCAGAGCCACGAACGGCCACAGCAGTCCAGGCATCCACTGTCCCGAGTCGCTTTATAAGCCGATCACAACATGGATGAAAGAACCAGACGACCCAGTATATTTCATCCACGGGACACAGTGGGAGTATGTCAAGGACATCCTTGCTAATGGCCTTTCATGCCTCGCACAGGACAACCCTAAAAGGAAGGGGGGGCGCCAATTTGTGCACGGCTGCCCCTACCTCCCGGGCGACCCGAGGATTCAATCGGGCATCCGTCCTGACTCGGAGGTGCTCATATTCTGCAGCATCAACAAGATGCTGTCCAGTGGCTTCTCCCTATGGAGATCAGCAAATGACATAGTCATGACACGGGGCCACGACGGACGTATACCGCCCGATCATATCCTCCAGATTGTGAGCATTGCGAAATATCGGGTCGGCGAAGCCTGGAGCAATCCGCTGGCTTATGACAAGTCGCGGAGGCGGGGCCAACCCGCGGACAGGATTCGCACCGATGACTACCTGCCACTTAAATTGTGTGACAGAACTCTGGGTGTAATGGAAGATCACGCCATGTACCTAAAGGGCTGGACTAAGACGGACGGTCGCCCATTCAATTTGATCATGACCGAGCAAGATGTTGCTCCACGACCGTACGACACACAGACAGTCCTCATGATGAATGCCCAGGAGGACGAGGTCATGCCTGAAGCGGGGCCACCCGCAGGTGCGGGGACACCCGCGGTAGACACCTCGGACGGTTCATGGCAACAAGTGGTCACACCAGTAGCAACGGTAGCATCTCCTTGGAGGCCGGACCAGCAGACATGGGTCCAGGCCCTCAACAGCTATTTGACACCAGCCGACGTCTCTGGACTGACCGATCAGCTATATCGTGCTGACCCGTGGGCAGTGCATACAGGTATCCAAGACGCACAGCAGAGGAACCTGCGCACTCCTGCGGGGCCACCAGGCGTCCTAGGACCACAACCACAACGCCCTCCGCAGCAGGCTGGAGGTGCGAGGTTTGTCCCTATGGGCGGTTCAGATGGTGGCTCGCCGTTTCGGACTCCGCCGTCTGAAACGAGCGAGAACAGCTTGTGGCAAAGACTCCAGGCGATTCGCGGGAATCCGGCGCTCGCAGCAGCACTCCAGGCGACCACTCCCTTTGGCACTCCGAGGGGTAGTGAAGGAGGAGTGGCTGCGGGGTCACCCGCCGAGCGAACGCCTGCGGAGCCACCCGCGCATGCGGGGCCACCCGCTGACGGACAGCAAGGTTCAGACTATGAACGTCGGGCAGCCAACTTAAGGGCACAGGCTACTTTTCTGCAGCAACAAGCTGATAGAGTGCCCAGCCTGTTGCGGAACCGCAACATAGATGTTACGAATCATGGCGACTTTCGGCCTCTCTGGAGCTGGACTTCTGAAGATGCTCCAAATGCTGATCCCACGAATCCATATCGACAGGTGTTTATTCCAGGAATAGCATCACACCCAATATATGGATGGGACAATCATGGACCAGCAGAGGCACAGGCCATGGACGCGCCGATGTACCCGGAGTACTACGCGCAGATGAATAACACTCCTATGATTGCGGGGCCACCTGCGAACGAATACACTCGGAATCTTGCCAATGAGATGTTTCGTTTGCAGTTTACACGAGCGGTCGATGCGCAGTCTATGCCGCACTACGCCTACATGCCCACGCCGACGGACCCCGAGACCGTAGTTCAGCCAGCTGGTCTCGCGGTGCCAGCCGCTATGGGCAGCATGCCAGACTACATCCGCGACGTGCACAACACGCAGCAAGCGATACTGGCATCTAGGCAGCAGGCTCGGGACAACGCCAGGCTGCGCCAACAGCGCGCGATCCAGAGAAGGATTGAGCGTGAGACCCAAGCGGGGACACCCGCAGACGCGGGGCCACCCGCTGAACGGACAGATAGACGGCCGCCACCGACGCCATATCGGGAGGGCGAAACCACTTTCGAGCGCCAAGCTCGGACTCGCCCAGACGTGCCTGCTCCAGTCATTTCAGACTACAACTTCACACAGTGCCCAATCTGTATGGACAACTACGAGATGGGCACTATAGCGTGGAGACTGGCGTGTGGGCACTTCTTCCACGATATATGCTGGGATCGTGTTGCACAGCAGCACGTCCGCAATCAGCGGCCAGGTGCGCCGAACGAGGCCCCCTGCGCTGTATGTCGTGGGCCGGGCATAGTTATAGCACATTTCCCGTATGCTGGACAGCGCGACGCTGAGTCAGAACAAGCGCGCCAGCAGGATAGGTATGTGGCAGATGCCCGGGAAATGCGTCGGCTACGGGGAGCAGTGGAGGCACTAGAGGCTAGAGCCGCACAATCGGCGGAGCCATCCGCACGTGCCCCAGCTGCACAGGCATACCCCTGGCCAGCGCCAGAGCAAGGCATCCAGATGCCAATCCTGCCTACGCTTCGAGCACAGGAGCCCCCAGCTGCGGGGCCACCCGCTGAAGCGGCTCCCGCCGCCAAAGCGGGGCCACCCGCAAATGGGCCTCCAAATCCAGGTTTCCTGAGGGCAATGGAGGCCAACATCAGGCGGAGTGGCAGGAGCGGAGGCGGGACTCGAAGGCCAACTGGATCATCCAGGACCTCGCGCGTGGCAAGCCCGGTCAGCGCTAGGAGCCGGGCAAGCGCTGAGAGCGCGGAGGCAGCCCAGTTCCACACCACATTCATGATCGATACAGAGGGGCTGACCTATGCACGTGACGACACGGACACGCTGCCGCCAGGAGGTGAATGGATGTCCACACTATCTGCGAATTATTGGGTTCTTGAACAGGAACCAATTACCGTGGAGGAGCGCCGCCAATATGAGCAGATGTGGTGCACCGAGTTAACCATGAGTCAATGGGTGCTTGAACAACGCCTGTTGAAAGGTACACTCGGTTCGCAGATCACGTACCACACCAATGACCATGGTACAATGGCTCTGGCAGCGCGAAATGGGACATTCTTTCCTGACGAAGACGGTATGCCCTGCATCTCGTTCATGCTAGACATTGGGTCCAACGTGAACATCATTGGAGCCAATACGGCGCGAACCTTCCAGGAGATTATGGCCAGGTACAATCACAGACCTGCCATATGCACCCTGAGCAAGACCCTCTACATCAATGGTGTCGGTGAGGGCGCTGCGATATGTCGGAAGATGGGCAACTTCAAGATCGGGGTACAATACGCCAATGAGGCAAGCCCCCGTATCGAGGAGTATGCCTCCAACATCGCAGAAGGCTCGGGTGCCAATCTCCCGGCCATCTGGGGCCTAGGAGCCATGGAAGCACGTGACACGATCATCGTGCTGAAGCCAGGCTACCAGAAGGTTATCTTCCCCAGCGGTGACTACACCCTGAAGCTGGGAAGGGGCGCCAAGGTCCTGAAGGCGAAGAAAACTCCCTCGGGACATCTCGCGATTCCCTGCGGTTTGTATGACGGGGCTAAAAGCCAGACGGTCACGAACACCTTCACAATCCGCAGCAGTCGAGATGGCTACACCGAGACGGAGAACGAAGAGGATCCCGTCAGTGCGGGGCCACCCGCCGGAATAAGTGCGGGGCCACCCGCCGGAATAAGTGCGGGGCCACCCGCCGAAACCACAGCGGGGCAGCCCGCGACGGGACAGTCCATGACCGTCACGACCGATACGTACCTTGTCGAGCCGTACCTCGACAAACAGCTCCTGGAAGACACGACCCGTTTGATCGTGGACAGGACGCTGAACAGCTGGTGGGAGGGCCAACAGTGTCCCGAAGGGACCTGGCCACATATGAAGGATGCCCTGAAGTCTAAGATATTCTGGGCAGTCCAGGAGGCGGTGAATAAATGGACGCCTGAGAACCAAGCGGGGCCACCCGCGACACCGCCACCACCACCAAGCTACACGGGCGGAGGTTCGTCGGACTCTGCGGGGCCAACCCGCGTGGAGATCGCGAGCGTAGCCGCACCAGCGCCTCCTGCGGAGCCATCCGCTAACAGCATGCCCCCGAGTCAGACGGCAACGTGGTCACACGACCGCTGCTGACGGGGGCAGGCGGGCGCGCCGGCGGCGCTCGCTTGCGAAGAGAAGCCGAATACCGGCCTCCTCGCGACATACGTTGGCCGCGCTGAGGCCCGAGAGGAAAAATATCATTCAAAATGTCTTGTCATCGAAGATATTCGCACAGCTTGCGCTGAACTCCGAACCCGTGGATATATATGCGACCGGATTACCCATAATGAGGTAATGACTTCAACTGGAACACAGTATTTGGGAAATTTGTTGGCAGGAGACTACAATATGTTGTGGGTGGCCACACCCTCTGATTGGTACGTTCGTACTCCAGGAAAGAGGGCGGGACCACATTATCAACGTATACAAAATCTCCTGATCAAAGCGCGTGCTCTGAGAATGCAGATTGTTATCCTGGGGCCACCCGGGTATTTCTGGAAACAGGGTCCGATCAAAGATGTTATCGAAGATTTGAAGCTAAGCATTATACGAATGAGACTCTGTCATTTCGGTATCAAGTTTGACCGATCCAGTAAATATCCCAGTGGTTCTTATATACAAGTTGCTACATCTTGTCCTCATATACCGATAAACTTATGGAAATGTACTTGTGGCTCACACAAGGAGCATGATTTGGATTGGTATGGCCAAGATCAGCAACGTGCCGAGTTTCGGTATAAAACTTTGGCTATCATTATTGCACGCTTCCTTGATCAACTCGATAAAGCCAACATGATCAGGAATGAGCGGAGTGCGGTACACCTCAGTGTGTGTACACGCGTTGACAAAAAGGTCAGACACTACGTCCAATGTCCACAAAAGGGCCCTCAATGGGACCATGTTGTTCGTAGAGTCACGACCGACCTGGACACGAATAAGATCGTTCAAGATATCAGAATCCAGGATCAGCCAACTGGGTACAATTATGTAGCTCCATTACCTGATGGGGTTACAAACATTAGTACTCGGCTATACTGGGAGCCTCCGGCTCCAGTTCTTCATGGCGACGGTGAGTCGCGAAGGCCACGCCCAAAGCGTGTGACGATCGTCGATGACGATCGATCTCCTCCCCCTTCGATTGAGCGTTGCCAAACGCGACCCACCAACAACTTTCCTGAAATTCCGCCACTTCCTGACTTAACAGCGGATCCCTCCGCAGCGGATCTCTCCGCGGAAACTGCGTTGCCCACTGATGCCAGGATAAAACAGAAAGAAAAGCAGAAAGCTGACAAAGAAGCCGGCATCAAACCGAAGAAAATCCCGAAGAAAGTGGAAGACGGTAACGACGACTGTGGAGAGGACCTCAAAGGGCTTGACTGCTCCACATATTTCAACGACGTTCCTCTTGACGACTCGGACTCGGACAGCGAATCAGAGGACATCTTCATGATGTTACCGGCGGGGCAACCCGCTGACTCACATGCTGATGTCTTCTCGATGGTCCAGTCATTATGCTACGGCAGAAACAATCAAGTGGACATGCTTGAATTATGTGGGGGCAAGGGTGGTATATCCATATTAGCCTTCAAGAGGGGACTCTCGTCAGGCGGGAACCTTGACAAGATATCTATGGTTGACCTTGGAAACTCGGAAGTACAAAGAGCAGTCCTCCACTACCTCAAGACTTGCTTTGTCAAGATCACGATTCTGCAGCCAAGCTGCAGAACTACTGGACTTCCTTCCTATTTCAATGCACAGGTCAATCATGATACGTGGCTTAAACACCACAAAGAGGACCTGCCTCATATCACGTTCTGTGGAACAGTCGCTCTATTACAAGACGACCTAAGACGTTTCTTTCTCAGGGAACAACCAATGGGCACGTGGGTGGATGAGATCCAGCCATGGAAGGAACTGGCACAACGCAAGGTCACTTGCCAAACGATTATTGATCAGTGCACGACTGGTCTCAAAGATTCATTTGGACAATACATCCGCAAGCCAACACAGATGATGGCAAACAAAGAAGAGTTGTTGGCACCTTTCAGAGGCAAGCGTTGTCCAGGTAATCATGTGCACGCCAATGCTTGTAACAAAGAACTAGCAAGGGCGGCACAGTATACCTACAGAATGCAGTCACTGATCGTTGATGCGGTGCAAATCGCCAAAGACCTGTTTGCTTACGGTCGCGATCCATTCGCGAATCGCGAACGCAGCTATGCGTTCGTAACAAACAGTGCTGGCTACGACTTGGACGACCCAACAATCCGGAGACACCCAAACGGAGAAATCTGGCGACCACCACCTGGCGGTCTTGGGTGCCCTGGCTGTGTGGACAACAACTACAAGCAATCACCAAAGCACAGCAGGGATCCGAAGATGTGTCGGTGGTATGATGTTGAACCGTATTACTGGGACTGTCCAAGCTGTAAGAAGGAATATCAGAAGAGCAATCCTCACCACACCAAGATATCTGGCCAATGCAGATTCGCCGAAAAATGGAAGCTGCCAGATAACTTTGGCCAGCCGCGCCCGGCGGGGCAAGCCGCTCCTGCGGCGCCAGCCGCGGAAGCGGCTCCAGCCGCAGAAGCGGCGCCAGCCGCAAAAGCGGCGCCGGCCGCGAGAGCGCGCATACGCGCGCCTAGGCCGCCACGGCCTGGTGAGGGCGATCCAACCGCAGGCGCCAGCAGCCATGACATCACCAGAGCCGAAGGGGCTAATGGTGGCAACACTGGCGCTGGCAGCTCTGACGATCACCGTAGACTGCCACAAGTTGCAGCAAGGCGCGGACGCATGGAGGGAGGAGATCCTCCACCACCGCCGCAGCCTCAAGCAGAGCCGAGGCCAAGGCCAAGGCTCCCTGATTGGACTCGCTTCGACGTTCAGCTCAGCCTCCAAAACCTGCGCAGCTTTGACCCAGCTGTAGTGCAGCGAGAACTCCGCAAACTCCACTTGAGATGGTTTCATGCCAAGGAGCCAAAAATGCGGATGATTCTAACCAAGGTTGGTCTGGGTGAAACCCGTTTGAGTCTGATCAAAGGCATTTGCGACTCGTGTAGAGAATGTCGAGCCTGGGACAAACCAGGCAACACGGTGATGCCTTCTGTGTCACTGCCAGGACGTTTCAACGAGGAAGTCGAATGTGATCTTTTCTTTTACAAACAGGAACATATTGTTTTTCACATCATCGACCGTTGTATTCGCTGGGCAGCTGGCACAGAGATTCCTGATAAAACCATGCATACTGTTCTCGATGCCTATCATACAACTTGGATGCAACATGGCCCTGCTAAAATCTTATACTCCGATGGGGAAGGAGCACTGAATAACGATACAGCAAAGGCCATCCTTAAGGCTAAGGGAACAGAGCTTCGTATCCGAGCGCGTGGCCAACACGCCACGACTATCGAAGCTAGGAACGGCATCCTGCGACACCTCATACACGTGATGGGAGAAGAATTGAATAGATTAAATATTCCTCTGAATTTCACTCGTCTTTTACATGAAGCCTTGTTTGCCAGCAACGCATTTACCTTCTACAATGAAGTGTCTCCGTACAATGCGCTGTATGGCAGACAACCAGCTATGCTTCCCGATTTCCCTGTCTTGGATCATGATCAGTCCGCTGAATCATCAGATCACTCAAGGGAGGAAACAATCAGGAGGGTTAGTCTGGAGGCAATCACGCAGGCCACTGCGGTTGCCAAGACGAACAGGGCTCTCCGTACGAAGACTACTGCTACGGGTGAATTTCACTACAAAGAGGGAGATCTCGTGGACTATCATCGCCCGACCACCACGAAAGACGACTGGGGTGGATGGAGTGGTCCATACCCGGTCATCCGCAACGAACCTGACCGAGGCCAGGTCATCGTGAAGGTCGGCAGTCGCGAGGTGCGAGTACAGTATCCTGACACACGACACACGCTGTACATCGAAGCACTTATGGTCCGCGAGATAGGATCGGACAATACGGCCCTTCGGACAGTATTGGCCTTTATTGCCGGTCTGCCAGCGGGGAAACCCGCCATGACTTTCGGATATCTACCAGCGAAACAGGGTCGGCTGCAGATGACTGCTGCGAGCCGACTTTCGCCTAAGGTGCACTTGGCTCTTCAGTACCTCATACGCAACTACTTTCGTATTGAAAACGTTGTTGCTGTACGACTTGCCAAGAGCCTGACGAAGCTGCCTGCTGCACCCTATGCAGACAGCTGTACACTGGTGCACTATGATAATGATGTGACCCCTGGTTTTCATTACTACGAAGCTGATGGCACTGCCTTGAACATCTACGACATCACAGGATCTACACACTCACGCATCATCCAGTGTCTTAAATCTAGGAAGCCGCCTGCTGGATTTGACCGAGACCTCACTAAGTTTGAGGAACTCGCTGATGGTCCACCACCAAGCGAGTCACCTCCAGCAGCTGCTCCTGAGCAGCCTCCTGCGGAGAACGATGGTCGGCTCCCGACCATCATAGAGGAAACAGAAGAAGATCTGGATGCCTTTGTCTTGAAGTCGTGGTATGCTGAACTGATGGATGACAGAACACTCCTTGAAGCTGACACAGAGGAAGTCATGCATACAGTTCCCACATACATGACAGACACACAGTGTGTGTTAGTCTCTACGACCTGTGAAGATGTGCAAGGCCACTTGCCGGAGCGGGGTCACCCGCCAGGATACGACATGGACACTTCCTACTACGTTCCTTTATGCTCCACGGATCCGGATAGCAAATATGATCTGGACTCCGATGAGCACGGGAAGTACATCGAGCTCTGCTTCACAGCAGACATGTCCAAAGTCGTCCTGTCCGAGCAGCAACGCCGATTGTTGGATGACAGCAGCGTCACAACTATGCGAGTGTACGTTAGTGCTGCCTCCAAACGTGCCGTGGTCGTCAAGGAAGACGATCTACTCACGAAGGCCGATGTCCAAGCAAATCCGGTCAAAGTTTCCAAAGCCCTTTACACAGAATTGAAGACTTGGCTTGACAATAAATGCTTTCAGATGACTGACTTGAGCAAAGCGTCTAATATCATGACGTCACGCTACGTATACAAATGGAAGTTTGTCAAGAACGAAAAGGGCGAAATGGAAAGGACGATCAGGTTACGCTTGGTACTCCGTGGCTTCATGGACCTTGAAGCCTTTGATGTCGAAACCTTCTCTGGCACGGCAAGGAGGTCAAGCCAGAGACTGCTCGCAAGTTCTGCTGCATGCAACAAAGCTTGGATCATCGCTTCCCTGGACATCAACATGGCTTTCTTGAAGGGACTGACCTATAGCGAGCTCGCCGCGGCAACGGGCGAGAAAGAGCGTGTGGTGTGCTTCACACTACCACCTGGGTCAGCAGCTGTCCTTCGCACACTGCCAGGCTTTGAGTCATATGACGAATCAAAGCATTGTCTTCGGTGTCTGAAGCCGGGGACGGGCACGAAGGATGCTCCCAGGGCATTCTCGCTGAAGCTCAGGTCCATCACTAGGAGCTTTGGGCTACAGCCTACTTCATACGACGAAGAGTTCGAGATGAGCTCAAACCTCTTGACAGCCAAGCACGTTGATGACATCAATATGACTGGGAAGGAAGAGGCTATTGACAAGTATGTCAAGTGTGTTGAAGATACGTTTGGGAAGTGCAAACTGAACAAGCACACATACACAAACTGTGCCGTTCGGTATAACAAGACCGATGATGGGAGCGTCACTCTTGATCAGGACGAATACATCAAGCAGCTTCGTCCTATCACACATCCAGAACTCACAGGAGCTGATCCTGAGAGCAAAGCGACAAAGACGATTTCTGATATGTTTGTCAGTCTCCGCGGCGCTCTAGCCTATGCGCTGATCACGCAGGCATGGCTGATGGTCTATGTTGTCTCACTACAACGTATCCAGGAACCGACAAACATCCAGGTACGACGACTAAACGCGGTTACCAGGAAACTACAGGCAGGTCCGAAGAAGATCGCGTATCAAGCTATGACCCCAACAGGAGAAGTCGACCTGCATAGCGATTCTGGCTATCGTCGTCTCAACGGAGATGAAGACGACGAAGTCAAAGGCTATGGTATCCGCGGGGCTAACCTGCTGAGGCGTGGCCACACGCAAGCGGGGAAACCCGTCGTGCACCTGGTGGACGCATACTGCAAGTCTCATCGACTGCAGGTGCGTTCGAGCTACTCTGCGGAAACACTGGCAGCAGCCCACAACTTGGAAGACTGCTACCCGACCATTGTAACGCTCCACGAGCTACACTCGGGACCATTGACCCCCACACAGTTAAAGAACATATTGGAAATGGGTGGTCTATGTATCAAAGTCACTCTGACTATTGATGCCGAGTCTGTCTTCAAGTCTTTGTCTAGCAAAGATCTGAAGAAGCCCACAGAATGTACTCTGCTTGGGCACATTAGCTGGATCCGCCAGATGATGGAGCGCGGAATCGTTGAAAGCGTTCAATGGTGTGACACGCGGGATATGACTGCCGATGGTCATACCAAAGGTAGTATTGACCGCGCGTTGCTCCTACAAGTAATGGCCGGCCAGCAATCCTTCAAGCACGAGCTGAAGAAACATACACCGTATAGGGCGGGCAGGTCGTCTCAGGACGGCCCTGCCTCCCGAGCTAGCGGGGAAACCCGCGGGCAGGTGCGCTTTAATAGCGAGGAAACTCGCCGGTAGCGAGGCTACTCGCGCGCCCTTTCCTTGTAGGCAGCCGCTGCTGCTTAGCACTGTTTTTCCGCATGATGTAGAAGTGCGGTGCCTGCTCGTCTCCTCCCCCTCCGACTTTAAACGGAGAAGGTTAAAGGCGAGGTATAAATCGAGCATGTACCGCTGCCGTGCCTGGCTCAAGCCGGGCCCGGCCAAATATGTGATTGTGCCTCACCGAGGCGCACGACTTGCATCTGAGATCGGAAAATACCTTTTCCATTGACGATGCCCATCCTATCCTTTACTCCAGATCCCATGCTTCGTCTTGCTCTCTTGCTCATGCGATATGAGCCAAAGCCTGGGATATGGGAACGCCTAAGGCGTAATATATACCTAAGCTTACCAGTGCGTTTTCGACTGAGAATCCATTTGGGACCTCCCGACGCTGCGCGGGAGGGCCCAGCCACGAAAAACAAGCTCCCCCAATAAGAGATTTCATTTGGAAAATTGCCATTTTGGGGGCTCGGGTACACCCCCCCCATCCCCGAGAGAGCCGTTTTGCGTTGGGAGAGGTTTCCCAGATGGATTTTCACCCTGGAACGGTTCCGGGGTGAAAATCCATCTGGGACCTCCCGACGCTGCGCGGGAGGGCCCAGCCGCGAAAAAACAAGCTCCCCAAAAAGAGATGTCATTTGGAAGATGGCCATTTTGGGAGTTCGGGTACACCCCTCCATCTCCGAAGGAAGCGTTTTGCGCCGGGAAAGGGTTCCAAATGGATTTTCACCCTGGAACGGTTCCGGTGTGAAAATGCATTTGGGACTTCCCGACGCTGCGCGGGAGGGCCCGGCCGCGAAAAACAAGCCTCCAAAAAAAGATTTCATTTGGAAGATGGCCATTTTGGGAGCTCGGGTACACCCCCCCCGCATCCCCGAGAGAGCCATTATGCGTTGGGAGAGGGTTCCAGATGGATTTTCACCCTGGAACGGTTCCGGGGTGAACATCCATTTGGGACCTCCCGACGCTGCGCGGGAGGGCCCAGCCGCGAAAAACAAGCTCCCCCAAAAGAGATCTCATTCGGAAAAGTATTATTTGGGGAGCTCAGGTAACCCCCCCGTCCCCGAGGAATGCGTTTTGCGCTGGGGGTTCCAGATGGATTTTCACCCTGGAACGGTCCGGTGTGAAAATCCATTTGGGACCTCCCGACGCTGCGCGGGAGGGCCCGGCCGCGAAAAACAAGCTCCCCAATAAGAGATGTCATTTGGAAAATTGCCATTTTGGGAGCTCGGGTGTACACCCCCCCCGATCCCCGAGAGAGCCGTTTTGCGTTGGGAGAGGGTTCCCACATGGATTTTCATACTGGAACGGTTCCGGGGTGAAAATCCATTTGGGACCTACCGACGCTGCGCGGGAGGGCCCAGCCGCGAAAAACAAGCTCCCCAATAAGAGATGTCATTTGGAAGCTTGCTATTTTGGGAGCTCGGGTACACCCCCCCCCATCCCCGAGGGAGGCGATTTGCGCTGGGAGACGGTTCCCAGATGGATTTTCACCCTGAAACGGTTCTGGGGTAAAAATCAATTTGGAACCTCCCGACGTTGTGCGGAAGGGCCCAGCCGCGAAAAACAAACTCCCCAACAAGAGATTTCATTTGGAAACTTGCCATTTTGGGAGTTCGGGTACACTCCCTCTCCCCGAGAGAGCTGTTTTGCGTTGGTGGGGGTTCACCTATGGATTTTCACACTGGAACGGTTCCGGAGTGAAAATTCTTTTGGGACCTCCCGACGCTGCGCGGGAGGGCCCAGTCGCGAAAAACAAGCTCCCCAACAAGAGATTTTCATTTGGAAAATGTCAGTTTTTGAGAGCTCGAGTACACCCCCCCCGAGCCCGAGAGAGCCGTTTTGCGTTGGGAGAGAGTTCGCATATGGATTTCCACCCTGGAACGGTTCTGGGGTGAAAATCCATCTGGGACCTCCCGACGCTGCGCGGGAGGGCCCAGCCGCGAAAAACAAGCTCCCCAATAAGAGATGTCATTTGGAAAATTGCCATTTTGGGGGCTCGGCTGCACTTCCCCCCATCCCCGAGATGCGCCCGCAAGGCTCTGGAGAGCGCCCAGATGGAGAAGCACCCGTTTCAGGTTCCAATTTTCACCCCGGAACCGTTCCAGGGTGATTCTGGAACCTGAAACGGGTCGATGCCGATCCCTTAGAAGGCCCCAGCAGGGCCCCAACAGGGCCCAGGAGGGCCCCCAGGGTCCCCAGGATGGCTCAAAGAGGGCCCAACATAGCCACACAAATTGATAACAAGCCGCTTCCCAATAAGGAAGCGGCTTGTATTAAATGTGTGTCGAAATCTTGGCCCTCTTGGAGGCCTCTCAAGCGCCATCAGAGGGCTCCCGCAGGGTCCCAAGAGGCCCGGGAGGGCCCCAAGATGGCCCCAAGATGGCTCCAAGAGGGCCCGAAATTTCACACAGCACCAGCACCAGCACGGGCAGCCCAGGCAGCACCAGCAGCATCAGCGCCAGCAGCAACAGCATCATCTGTAGCAACAGCAACGAGAGGCAGCAACGGAAATACGATTCCAAGATGGACCCAAAAGGGTTTTGAAAGGATCACGAGATTTCCCTGTCGCCCCAAGATGCCCACCACTGCTAAGCAATGGCCCCAATATGACCCCAGAGCGACCCTGCGGCCCCAAGAGAACGTTGAGACGAACCCATTGTCTGCCGACAGGACTCAGGCGTGACCCCGATGTTATTTCGAGGTGGCCCGGGCCGGCCCCATGAGCCCGAGACGCTTTCGAGATTGCCCCAAGATGATCCCTTTAAACTCGAGTTGACTCCACGATTGTGTCAGGATGGCTTCAATGTGACTCCAATGCGGTGCTTCCTGCTGTCCTCGCTCTTGGCTTGGGCCGATAGGACGGATGGGGGTGCTGGCCCTCCGCCCACTCGTCGTCGTTTTCTTCCTTCTCCCCCTCGTTCTCGTCGCCCTCGTCGTCGTTGTTGTCGTCGCTGTCCGCCTTGTCCCCTTGACCCCGTAAATAACAGAAAACCGAGTCCCGAACACAAACAGAGCCCATCCTTTCTCTGATCGAATTGCTCCACATACGTAGATTGCACCACATGGATTGGTCCACGTGGATTGCACCAAGTTGACTGCACAAAACATGGTTTGCATAACGCAGGTTGCACCACGTAGATTGCACCAACGACTGCACCACGTAGATAGATCAACACATAGATTGCGCAACGCACTTGCACCACATAGATTGTACCACACAGCGTAGATTGCTAGAAACATACCATTTGAAGTCCACGCTGGTTATCGTTCCGCTCACAGTGATTGCATTTATGGCTTCTTATCTCTGGTATAAAGGGCTGGGCCCGTGAGTCGGTCTGGCAGGTCTGTGCTGGCCGTTGCCGCCCCGTCGCCGCATAGTCGGCCTGTCGCCTGGGCTTATGTGTCTACCTGGTGGCTCCGTGCCAGCCGTCGCCGCCGCGTCGCCGCCTCGTCGCCGCCCGTCGTCCTGTGCACGTCTGACGGTATGACAGCAATGTTGCCGCCGTCGCCACCCCGTCGCCGCCTCTTCGCCGCCCGTCGTATGGGCCTTTCTGCCGGTCTGGCGGCTATGTTGCTTCTGTCGCCGCCCGGTCGCAGCTTACTTTGCAAAACAACGACTCCCTTTATTTCGTACCGCACTTTTCCTATGATTCCGCCCCATCGTCCATCCTGCATATGAACTCCTACCATCCCAGGCAGGCGGGTATCGGCCCCCACCCACATCGTTTGCAAGAAACACTATGCGCACGCATTCGTTTATCAACAATCAATCATTCGTTTTCAATAATCCCTGGCGGAATTGGGACGTGGTGCGCACGCGCGCGTTGTCGCGCGCGCAGGCCAACATATTTCAAACATTGTGAGGCTCGATCAGATTTCAAAATCGTGTGTCCCGAAAACATGCTTTCTTGTGTTAAAAAAATATTCCGCAGCGCGGGTTTTTCAAAACACCGTTTGCGCCCGTGCTCTGGGGAATTCTGACGACAAACTTAGGTTGTTCAATATGTCCATAACATGCTACCAAACGGGCCGTTCGCGCGCGCATGTCGAAATCGTTCGAGCGCCCCTGCGCGAATGTCGAAACCGTTTTTGACCCCTACACGCGCGCGTCGTCGCGGGCACACGCCAGAATCCTTCAAAATCTTCGGTCTCGTCCGGATTTCCAAATCGAGTGCCCGTTTTTTTGATTTGTTATATAAGGAAGAGAAGAAACAAAAAACAACACATGGTTTTGCAACGCCAGGTTTGAAACGAAAGCTGCGCTGGCGCTCTTGAATTTTGTGGAGAACCATAGGTGTTTCAACATGCCTTTTAAGTTCTGCCAATCGGGCCTCCCGCGCCGCATGTCGACATCATTCGAACGCAATTCCGCGCGTACTTGGGGGTTGGCACGACCCGTGCAAAATAGTTCCATGCGAGCCACTTTCGCCCACCGGCCGCGCGCGCATGTCGAATTCTCCCTTCACTTTCATCACCGTCGCGAGGACGCCGTTATCGTCGCCGGCGTGGTCAGCATCGGCGCCGTCATTGGCCATGCCGTCGTCGATTCAACCATTGTCACCAGCATCGTTGCTCGTGTTTACCGTCGCCATCGTTGCAATGATACCGCGCCCGCCTAAGTCGCCGACTCGTATTCCAGTGTCCGCTGGGAAGCGCCCAGCGATCAGCGCCACCGCTGCCGCGTCGGTCGCGCCAAACTAGCTGGCCGCTGGGCTCGCGAGCGTGCGCGGGCTAGCGAGGCCGAGAAAATACTCAAGCCAACACCAAGCCTTCGTCGCACTCGCCCCCGCATGGGTTTTGCAAACTCATTTGCGGGCGGGTGGGTGGGATGATTGCGCGAGCAGTGGAATTGTCAATTTCAAGTTCTGCAAGGCGAGATGCGCAACATAGATTGCACCACGCAGAGTGCACCAGGTCGCTTGCACCACATACGTTGCGCACCACATAGATAGCACCACAGACATTGTGCACCACATGGAATGTACCATCTAGATCGCACAATATCTAATTACCAACATGTTGCATATTCTATATTGCGCCACATACGTCGCAGTTCAAATGTCGCCTCACATGCATTTCTCCATTAAGGTTGCACCGCTTACGGTGAGCAGCGTGTATCGCACGATATGGATTGCATTGATATGGTGCGCCACGCAAAGTTCATCACATGTTGTCCCACGTAGATGGCGCACTCTATTCTGCGACATGCACGATTTGGGGGCAACGCTAGCTAACAGAGATTTGATGTGGCTTGCTGTTGTTAGTGTTTGATGTTACCGCCTTCTCTCTCTCTCTCGCTCTCTCTCTTCTTTGTTCTGTCATGTGTAAGTAGTTCCCAGCGATTTCCGAGGTCCCCGTAGAAACGGATCCTTCCGGCGGCGGTGATGGATACATGCCCGCTTCGCGGAGGAGAGGTGGCTCGCGCTGCCGCTGTCGTGGGCGCGTCGCCCTGGGGCCCGCGAGCACAGGACGGTGGTGCACCCCGACTTCCAGGGCTGCTCCCTCGGCAGCGCCCTGAGCGACGCCGTGGCGCGGGAGCACGAGCTTCAGGTCGGGGGCGACCTTTGGGTCAGGATGCAAATCTTGTGAGCCTCAATTCGGCGTCGAACGTCGTGGTCGATTAATCCATGTCGAAGCATAACTCAGCGCTAGCACCCCGCAGATGCGGATGAGAGTGAGGGGGCGGTGGGGACGTCGGCAGTTTGCGAGGCTCTGGAGAAGCCCGCCGCAGGCGCCAAAGTTTTACAAAGTATACAACGAGCCCGCCGCGGGCGCAGATTTCTTCGTTAAACCAATGTGGGTAGGTCGCGGGTGGGTCGCAAATGGGTCGCTGTTGGGTCGCGGGTGGGTCGTGGGTGTAGAGGGCAGAAAATCCACCCCATAATAATCACCCCGACAAGCGACGCCGTTTAGCAAACGCACACAAGGAATTCATCGAACAGGGCAGGGCTGTTTAGTCAACGCCCAGGGCCGTTTAGTAAACGTCAACTGTCGCGCCCGGGTGGCGTTTTCCTCCCTTGAGGGTGGGTCGCGGGGTGGGTCGCGGGTGGATCGCGGGGTGGGTCGTGGGTGGGTCGCAGGGTGGGTCGCGGGTGAGACGACGACAACAAACATCAAGAACAACAACAACAGCATCAAGAACAACAACGCAACATGCAGAATTCTCACCACGAATTCGGCTAGTGTCGTCCCAGTCGGGCTCAGTAGCTTCTGAGCGTTGTTGCAAGGGCCTCCCAGGAGATGCTTCCTAGCTAGTGGGGATAGGTTCAGGGGGCGGGGTGCATCGACCTAATCGCCCATCCGCTTCCGATGGGGGCCTGATGGCCCACCCCGCCCAGTAACCTACGGATTCGCTACTGGGGGCCTGTCGCCGACCTACTGGCGACGGCCACGACTCTGGCTTGGTGGCTTCCCCCTAGAAGCTAGTCCCCTTCTAGCGTTGCCCCTCACCAGGGCTGGCTCTTCGCGTCGAAGACGGCCCACCCGCACTTCGGCTCCTACCGCGACCGCTCCCCCTTTTGGGCGCCGTGCCCCAACAACGGCGTGGCGCCGAAGAGCGGGGCCGCCGCCTCCTTCCACCACTTCTGGGTCGGCGCCGTGAGGCCGGACGGCACCACGGACCCCGAGCGCGAAGGGAAGCTCGCCGCTCGCATGGTCGACGGGCGCATCAGGGCCGCGGGCGGGGCGTGACTGCCTGCCGCGGCGGACGCCGCCTGGTCCGTCGAAGGGGCGCGATGTACAGTACGGCCTGCTTGAAGCATTCTCCCTCGTCCCCTCTGGTTGGCACCACCGTACCTCGGTGCCGCCGATCTTGAGGATTCCTTCCGTTTCTGGGGGCGCAGTCCTAAGATTGTCGTCGCCTCGGGCATGCCGATCTTAGGGATGGGGATAATAAGCAAGTTCGAGGCTGGTTGCAGCAGGCATGCCAAACGAGAAACTGGCCTGCCAGCAGGTTCCCCGCAGAAGTCTCTGATCCCCCAATGCCCTTGGGTGTTCACAGAAACCTGGGGCATCTCAGGGTCAATAAACGGTAGACGAAGAATGTGCCCCCAGATTTCTGACAGCAGGATTCCTTATCGCATGTGCCTCCTATATAGTCCACTTGTTGAAGAAGGAACGGATTTCTCGGATCGGCGATGGACCGCCTTCGGCGACGCCCCTGCCGCCCCCAGGGAGGCAGGTCCATCGCCTAACCATGGAGTCCGCGTGTGCTGGTGAAACTTCCTGTTTGTAGAGTTCTTTCTTCCTCTAATGTCGTGTGGTTCGAATCAGGGAGCCAAGGAGCCTGGCGAACGACTTTGGTGTATACGTACACACTGCAGAATCCCACAGCCTGGGGAGCTGTGGGGTGCGCACTCCGAGCACCCTTGGCCGACTACACTCCGAGCGCCCCTCAGCCTGCCTGACCCCCAGCCTCCAGGCTGGGAGGGGCATCACGTCGGCGGGTGGGAGAAATGACACCAGCACCACCTCCGCGGCATCGCCCGGCGAGGAGGTCCACGATGATCTGCCCGAGCTGGATAAATGGGGGGTGTCTTGAGCAGGGCCAGGGAATGCAGTGGCACCACATCATCACGAGGATTTTCCTCTTGCTGCTTGCGATGTGTCGGTGTCGATTCTCTTTGCGAGCATGGAATGGGGGAGGGATAATGGGCAGAACTGGGATGTGCAGTTGTATGAAGACGAGGAAATTCGACTGCATGGGCTGCGTGTTGTCATCAGCGAGGGCGCGGACGACCGCAATCTGCGAATGCGGGGATCGCGGGATTGCGGTGACAATAAAAATTGTGGTGGCCTCCCTTCTCTCTCTCCAAAGCGTTTGTCTCGAAACGGACGAAAAAGGGTAGTGTCATCTGCTGCGCGCAGCTGTTTTCTCCGCCGCCAGGCCTTCTCCTCGATGCATTGGCGCCTCCGGCGCCGGGAGCGGCATGGGCTGGGCTAACCAGCTACGGAGGCCAAAAATTGCCCAAGGGGGGCCGTCACGCAGCAGCGCCTTGTGCGATGATTGATCCATTGGGTTCCACATTTGTTCGTGGCGGTAGACGTCATCAAGGTTCTTCGATCGGCCCACCCTCTCCACAAAGACTCACGGCGACAGCAGATGTTTCCCGAATCGTTAACCCGTTGGATGATCTAAAACAGGCTGCAACTCCTGGGAGAATGAATTCTGAGTCCGCGCTGGTCTTCCCTGATCGAAGACTGGCCGAATCGGAGTTAATCCGTTCAATCTTGGTTAATCTGGCTGAATCTGATTTAGTTAGCGAACTCCGGCTTAATCCCAGTCTTACTCGGGCCTAATCCGGTCAAACGTTCATTCATTTGGATTGTACGATGGATTATACATGTCTTGTCATCGTTTGATCGCCATCCCACTTCAGCCCCCCCTCCCCCCCTCCGTCCGTGCTTGCCGTCCTCCCTGCCGTGTTCCCGTCGCACTGCTGCGCTCCAGGAGTGATGACGTTAGGGCCGCCGCCCCCCCCCCGACTGGGCGAGCCTCCAGGGAGGACGATGGGGTATGAGGAGGACGAAGGGATGAGGAGGACAAGGATGAGGGATTGAGGAGGGGAGGGGGAATGGGCGGCGTGATGGAAGTGAGGGCAAAAGGAGAAGGGCGAGGAGGAGGAGGAGGATCCTTTGGGAGGAGGAGATAGAGGAGTAGGAGGAGGAGGAGGAGGCGGAGCAGGGGGAGCTCTTCGTCTGGTCGTCGTCAGCGTCGTCGTCGTCGTCGTCGCTGCCGTCGTGTGCGCTGCCGTCGAGTCCGCTGCCGTTGTCGCCGCCGCTGCTTGCGTCGTCGGCGGCGTCGGTGTGGTTGGCGTCGCTGCCGTCGCCGCTGCTGTTGCTGCCGCCGCCGCCGTCCCCGCTGTCGTCGTTGCCGTCGGCGTCGTTTTCCTTGCCCTCGTTTCCTTCCTCGCCGTCGCCGGGTCGCAGAAAAGGTTATGTGGGCGCAGGTGGGGACCGTAGAGGCTGCATGCGCCATCTGCGCCGCGCAATTGCGCGCCGCTGGTTGGCGTGGAGGCAGGCGCGCTGGGCCCTAAAACTGTTTCGTAATTGCGGGACCTGGCCCCCGCAGTGCCAGCACGCGCGTCGAGCATTTGCCTCACTGCCAAAGCCCTTATTGGGACGGAGCCATGCCTGTCATTTGCCCAGGGTGTCGGCACGACGCGCCCCACTTGGGTGCGCACGACCAGACCAGGCCAGGGTGCCGCATCGCGCATGCGAGGGAGAGGACGAGCTGGAGGGGAGGAAGATCGAGGGGCGGGAGGACGAGGCGGAGGCGGAGGCGGGGGAAGAGGGGGACTGTGCCACGGGCATGGAGTCGAACTCTTTGGGATCCGAGGGCGACAAGGCGACAGCCTCTCACGGACCCGAGCGACTTCTTGCCACATGCGCCGCGACAGCGAATGTGTGTTCGATTCTGGGGCGCGCAGCATGCCAAGGAGACCAGGTGGGTGTGCACTGGGCAGGGGTGTGAATCAGGACAGATGCGCATGTCGCACCAAGCCGTCGGCCAGACCGTGCGTGCCTTTCGCTGGCGGGTAGCGACCACGCCCGTCCTGTCCCGTATTTCTATGACACTTAGGGATCGGGATAGGCAAGGACCCATCTGCTCCAAGTCCCGGGCTTCGTGCGTTGGCACGACTTCAACTGTCAGGACGCGGCAGTCACGTGGATTCGCGGTGTTGAACCCACAGGACTGGCGCTCTGGCAGAAGTCGGGTTGCTAGGACGCAGCAGTCGCGTTGATCCGCTGCGTTGAAGTCTCAGGAAGGTTTTTTTTTTTTTTTTTTCTCGCACGATTCTGGATTGTTAGACGGTTTTCTTCTAATGGGCCAAGTCCCGCAATGAAACTCAAGTGCTTCGGGGACCGGTGGCCGGGGAATTTCGAGGGAGCGCTTACACTCGAAACCGATCGTAAGGATGTGCAGCCTTTCCAACGATAGTTTTGCACCCTTGTCTCTTCGGTCCATCCTGAACCACGCGCGATGGCCAGCCACGCTCGAACAAAAAAATCGACATGGACGTCCACGGGCCTTGCATCGATTGCGCTTCTTAACTATAACTTTTGATGGTCTTGCAACATCGATGATGTATGTTGTGTTGACGTTGGTCCTTCCCCCCGCCACCTCTATGTTGTGTTTACGTTGGTCCTTCCCCCCCACCACCTCTTTTTCCCTCCTCCCCTTCCTCCTTTTCCTCCTCGTCTTCCTCCCCAGGTCGACGGCGCCATCGGGTGCAACTTTGACATGGCTGAGCTGGCTGTCAGGGGCCTCCAGTAGGCGCTGCCGCGACAGCTCTGGGAACGCCTCCATCCCCAGCCATGGAGTGGCGCCGGCCGTGGGCCGAGGCGCCGCGTCAGACGGGAAACGAGGCTCACTTCCATCGAACAGAATGTTCCGTTCCAGCAACATTTACCCTAGCAGGGAACCCGAACACCAGCAAAGGGGAAGAAACGGGTCGAGGAATAGGAATTTGTTGGGGTCAGGGGTGAGAGCATGGCCATGTGTCACAACCGCGTGTTACAACGAGTCGCGGCCGTCCAGACCAAAAGTGTGGCTGGCATGCATTGAGACGAGATCATGAGTAAGTCTCAGACGACGTGGCTGCCGGACCAAAACGTTCCAGGGCTCCCTGTCGACCTAAGAGACTTTTCGGTGGTCTTCTTTTACCACCACCAGAAACCTTTTTAGTGAAATACGATTAGGGATTATTGTTGGTTGTGAAAGACGGAGAATATGGATCCAGCCGCAAAAGAGATCCAGTTCAGTTGCCAGCGATCTCCAGAAGTCTCCCGAGTCCTCAGGCGTCGGTATTGTCAGGCGGTGTTCGGCCTTGCGGCGGGAACGCACCGTTTCCATCCAGATCAAGGACCCCGGAGAAAATAAAAACGTCTGTGTTCCCCGCCCTCCCCTCTCCGAAGGCTGCCCACGTTGAATGCCTAGAAAAATTCCTGGGCGCAGATGTTTTGACTCACTGCCGCGCTCATTCGATTGAACGAGTGAGCGCGTATGAAGTTGTGTCAATCACTTGCTCCTTTTCACCCCTGTCCTGACGGACGAATTGGGTAGGCGAGGGTCGATCGAGGCAGCGTCAGGTCAGGCAGCCGCTGACGCGACCAGGTGCACGGCATCATTTTTCAAGCGTCCTCGGATTGGGCACGGGCACTCCGCGATTGGACGATTCTCCGGCATCCGATGCTGGCCGAGGCTTGCAAGAGCAGCTCTTTTTCTGAGGAGCACGATGGTGCACACTCGGACCCTGCGCGGTGCGGCGGGGCGCCAAAAGATGCAGCCGGCGCACGCGGGCGCGATTGGCCCTTGGCGGTGGAAGCTGCGCGGAGGATGGCAGCCCGCGGTGCATCGAGCACTCGACTAGCCCTCGACGGTCTGGTCGCCGCGGCCTGGGAAGCGTGTGTGGCGGCCCCTCTGGGTCATGTGGGGCGTTCCAGACATTGCTTCGGCTTCGGGGAATCGAGAAGTTCAAATCTCTGCTTCATCGGAAGGTCGGCGGAAGTACAACGAGAGCGGACATGAAGGGAAGCGTCCCCAAGAAAGGGACGTTTGGGGGTCTCAGGGTTCCCGGAACCCGCCATAATTGGAGCCAACCCGGGCCGCCCTGTGGCGGGCCTCTGCTGCTCTCTCTTGAACCCCCCGCGGCCAGCGTAGAGGGACCATTCCTCCACGATGGGTTGGGCTGCCGTCCGATTATCTTTCGATTGTACGGTTCCAGAATAAGCTGTGCAGGCTCCCCCAGGAAGTGCAGAACTGGCGTCGGGATTCCAGAACTGTTATGGTTCGGGCGGCGCGATCGCGATGATAGTTTGGTCGCTCCCTGTTTCGCTGGATCACAGGATACCGTAGCGATTCGCAACACATTTCCGCCCAGCATATCAGAAGATAGTAGCATTGTGCAGCTTTGAACAGCACAGCGTAGAGCAAGGCATGCGTACCATGGCATAGCATTGCGTAACGTTGCATTGTGTATCATCATAAAACAGCATGGTTTGAGCGAGTACCATCTGGGTTGGGAATGGGCACGCACACACACGCACACACACACACACACACACACACACACACACACACGCACACGCACACACACACACACACCAGTAGCCATTTTGGCTCAAGATGATCTGTTCCACAGGGGAACGAGTGGATACCGCTAGTCCGCGGCCAGTGCCAGGGCCTCTCGGCCCGACAGTTTTGATTCGTGTTTTGGCAAAGGGTAGGCTGTGCGCTGCCCACTCGCCATGTCCAGTTCCTCGCAGAGGGCCAGGTCCGAGCCGCGGGCCAAGGGTGGCGGCGGCAAAGGCAAGAGCAAAGGAGTTGGCAAGGCAGGCAAGACCAACGCGAGCGGAGGCAACCCCCTGGACTACGTCCGCTGTGCGAACTGCTCGTACAAGTGGAACTTCAAGGCCAGGATGGACTGCTACAATTGCAAGAAGCCGCTCAAGCCTGCAGCAGTGGACAAGCCTCCGCAGCTACGGGCATCGGCGTGGTCTTTCGTGCGCGAGCCGTGGGTGCACTCGGACGACTGGATCGGGTACGAGGCACCACTGCCGCAGCCTGCCCCGCCGTCGGACGCAGAGTGCCTCGCGGCGTTGGCGGCCAGGCATCCCGAGCACGGCCTGCAGCTCGAGGCCATCAAGAAGGCCGTCGCACCACCGCCCGTTGCGGCCACGGTGTTGCCAGATGTGGCTCTCAACCGCGCCCAGGCCAAGCAGAGGCGGGCCCAAGCCGCCTTCCTCTCCAAGTCCCAGCAGGTTCGCGACGCTGAGCAGTGGCTCCAGGCCTGCCGCGAGGAGGAGGTGCGTGCTGGGGAGCTCGTCCTGGCGTGCGACGTGGAGGTGGAGGAGGCCTACAAGGCAGCCGCGCCCAAGGGCATCCAGGTGCAGGCGCAGGTGGCGCAGGAGTCTGGCGCCAAGGCTCAGCCTGCCGTGGGCCTCAACGTCACGGCGCTGTTGGCGGATGACTTCCAGGTCGAGGCAGGCGACGCCTTCAGGCTGGACGACCCCGACCTGGACATCACCGACGCGGAGCGCGAGGAGTTCAACAAGTCCCTGGAAGGCTTCGTCGAGCAGGTCAAGCAGCACGTGCGCACCACCTTCGGGGAGGCCAAGACGCAGCTGGAGCAGAGGCGCAGCGAGATCGACGCCAAGCACCAGCAGCTGCTGGCCAGGCGCAAGCGGCCACGCACCGAGGCGGCAGGAGCAGCAGACCAGACGCCAGCCCAGGAGCCAGCCGCAGGCCCTGCGGCAGCAGGCCCCGCGGAGGCCCCAGCGGCCGCCGCGGCCCCAGCCCAGGCCCCTGCCCCTGTGCCGCCTGGGGCCCCTGCTGGGCCTCCTGTTGCTCACCTTCCAGAGCCACCCAGCCTCCGCGGCCCCGATGGCGCAGCCAAGTTGGCTCAGCTCAGGCGGGACTTGGAAGCAGCAGCCGCCGTCCCAGCTGGGGGCGCAGATGCGTAAGGCCCAGCCCTGGGGACCTGATGCACCGCCAGTGGCCAAGCCACGAGAGCCCAGACTCGTCCGCCTGGGCAGACGGCAGCTGGCCATCCTGGCCACGCGTATGCGCCGCATGGCTCGGCGCTGGCGCCCCCCGTCTGTGGGGGCCGAGGCTCAGGACCGCAGGCACTGGGACTCCTACTGCGTACCGTACATCTTCCACCAGCTGAGCTCTGGGGAGTACACAGCCATGCTGGACGACCTGGCAGCCACCACGGGCAGCGGATCCCGAATTGCCGAGCGCATGAGGACTGCACGGGAGTTGGGTGACGAAGCCTGGAACCGTGGAGGGGAGGCCAGGCGCCTCCAGCGGCAATGGTTAGAGCATCTGCAGGTTACCAATCAGGAGGCTTTTGAGCGTGAGGCGGCTCAGCAGGACCGCAACCAGTCAGCCGCGGAGCGGTGGTTCGACCGTCAGTCCCAGGCCACGCCGGCAACACAGGCCCCCACCGTCTACTTCGACGACCGCATCCACTGTTGGAGATTGTGCGCCGCGGAGGTGCTGGAGGCCGAGCTCGGCCCATCCACCTCGACTGGGACTTCGGAGGAGCCGGGGCTCTGCTCTGCCTCGCCAGGTGACTGCACCGAGCTCACTCCCACCCCAGCCGCGTGCAACCGCACGGACGAGCACCGAGGAGCTGCCCCAAGCATTTCACCTGCTGGCCTCTCTGCCGTCCGAGGCAGCCCAGACCAGCTTACGTCAGTTGGTGTTTGCTACGACTCAGCTGTTTCCACGGGCGATGGACTCTCGGCCGTTGACGGTGGCACCCAGGGGCAGCTTTGTTCAGCCAGTGGTCTTTCGTGCTCCACAGTACCCACGGATGGTGGTTTCTTGGCCGCTGGAGGCACTCAGGTGCAATTTACGTCAAGCCGCGGCCCCTCTGGCTCAGATGCCTCACCTGTTGAGGGTTTTTCTGTCGCCGTTGGAGGCACTCAGGAGCAGCTTACGACAGTTGGTGGGTGTTCGGGCGTTGCTGTTCTCACAGGCGAGTCTCTCCTGGCCACTGGAGGCCCTCAGGCGCAATTTACGTCAGTTGGTGGTTTCTCGGACCCAGTGGTTACAGCAGGTTGTGGAGGCTCTGCCCACGGAGGCAGTCAGGCGGTGCTTGCGTCAGGTTTTGTTTCTGCTGGCTCAGCTGTCTCATCTGGGGAAAGCCATCGCGGCCCTGGGCAGACATGCATCGTCGGCACGGCGCAGGAGGCTGTGGCACACCCTACCGAGGGCAAGGACCTCAGCGTCGGCAGCGTCGGCGGCCAGTCCACCTGCAGCGGGACTTCGGCAAAGCCCCAGTGCGACGTCGCCAAGTATCGACCCCCAGCAGCAGGAGCTCGTAGAGGCAAGCGTCGACAGCGGAGCCACAGGCGCTTCACCTTCCACAGTGTCAACGCCAGCCTCAGCTGGGGCAACGTTGTGGGCTACCTCCACGGAGCGGCACACCAGCAGCTCACCGAGGGCAAGATTCCGATCATCGGTTTCCAGGAGCACGGCAAGCGGCGTTTGTGGGCCGAAGAGAGCGCACGGGCCCTGCTGCCCTTGGGCTGGAGGGCCCTGCCCGCGCCAGCGACGGACGGCCCGAATGGAGGGGCCTCGGCGGGCGTCATGCTGGCGATACCTGCCTGCGTCGGCGTCACCCTTGCAGCTGGACAGCGACACTGGGACATATCGCCCCCAGGTTGTGCGGGCAGGCTCCTGTTGGCCACCCTCGAGGCCAAGGGCATCGGCAAGTTACTTGTTTTCTGTGCGTATTGCTTCACGGGTCAGAAGCTGGCGTCAGTGGGCAATTCTGCTCTCCTGTCGGTTATCACAGGGTGGGCAGTCCAGCTCCAGCTGCCCTGGCTAGTCATCGCGGACTGGGAGAATCTACCTGACGCATTGGAGCGTTCGCCGTGGAACAACCAGCTTAGAGGCCGTGTCGTAGCATGGCAAGGGGAAGGGGACACCATCCGCTCCCCGCATGGTGAGCGCGTGATCGATTACTTCTGGATGCACTCCAGTCTGGCTGCCAATATTTCCCAAGCCCGCATTGACGACGACGCGGTCTACCACCCTCATCGAGCCACATGGGTCGAGTTTCTGCAGCCTTGGTCCGCCTTTACCTACACCAAGCTCATCCGACCCCACAAGTTCCCGATCCCAGGAGTCAAGCCGAAGCATTTCGATCTCTCATGTCCAGACGTGCCTGCGGGTTTCGACCCCGATGCGGTGCCTACCCAGGAGCTCCTGGACGGCACCTGGGAGGTCTTCTGCCACGCCGCCGAGGAGGAGCTGATCCAAAAGGTGGGTTTGGACCCCAGCAGTCGGCAAGCCGATCAATGCCGAGGGCGTGGGGGACCACCACGCTTCAAGAAGTGCCCGTTGCTCCCGACCCACACCGAGGCCATCGCCTCGTACGGGGAGGCCAAGCGCTGGAGGTGGTTTGCCAACGAGTTGGCTTGGCTGGGCATCATTGAAGTGAAGCTTTTCAGCTACACGGGCGCTTCCGACCTGGTCCTCACCACGCTGCACCAGCAGCGGCACGCCTCCATTCGCAAGTTGCGTGACCGCTTCAGACTCCACATGCTGGTTGAAGGCGTGGCTGAGCTGCAGGAGTTCTTCGAGGTTTTCACGTCTCGGGACCGCGGCTACGAAGACTTGCAGGAGCTCGCGGATTGGCGCCTCAGCTGCAGTCAGTATGCCTCGTACTTAGAGTGGCAGATCGGCAAGGAACGACGCGATTCTTTCAAGCAGCGGTTGGAGGACGACTTCCCAGGCTCGCAGGGGCTCCTCCACAGGGTCACCAAGTGGCGCCAGGCTTGGCAGGCCCCCAAGGGCAGCATATCCAAGAAGCTGCTCCCAGCGGCGCCTCAGGCCGCCGTGGACCAGGAGTTGCACGACTGGTCGAAGGTCTGGGTCACTGGCTCAGGTTTCCCCAAGCCATGGAGGGGCCTCCAGCAAGTCGCTGTCACGCCGCCCAGCCCTCACCACCTGCGTGGCTTGGCCCAGCGTTTCAGGGCCAAGACGGGGATTGGCGTGGACGGATGGCAACCAAAGCTTTGGGCGTACCTCACGGACGGCACGCTCTCGGTGCTCGCGTCATTGTTGGCCTGGTGCCAACAACTGGGGCGGTGGCCGACTCAGGTCCACCTCCTGCTCGTGTTCATCATCGGGAAGCTCGATGGAGGGGGCCGACCCATCATTCTACTACCTGGCCCTTGCCGAATCTGGGAAGCGTGGCAGCTGCCCACCATCAGGAGTTGGTTGGCGGCACACCCCAGGAGCTACGACTACACGGCGGCGGGCCAATCCTCCGAGCGTGCGCTGTGGAAAGCTTTGTTGGACGATGAGCTCGTGTTGGGCACAGGCATACGTGCGGCTACGATGCTGGCGGACCTCGCCAAGTGTTATGAGAAGGTTCCGCATGAGCGTATGTGGTGGCTAGCAGCTTGGTGGGACGGCCCGCTGGAGGTGGTCGCGCTCGCGCTGGAGAGTTTCGCCTTTGGCCGTGTCATTCGTCTTGGGGAGGCCTGCTCGGCGGAGGTCCTGTCATCCACAGCGCTCCCAGCGGGCAGCCGTTTCGCGCCCACCTTCCTGAGGTTCTACCTCATGCTGTGCTTAGACGACCTGCTGGGGGTCTTCCGCCTCACGATCTACTTGTACGTTGATGACATCGCCCTGCGGGTCATGTCCACCGAGGCGCGCGTCTTGCACATGTTGCCGCAGGCCACGCGCTTGCTGTTCTGGATGCTGGAGTCCTTCCTGGGCCTGGAGGTAGCCCGAGCGCGGGACGGGGCGAGAGGCAAGTGCTCCTTCCTGCAAACGGCCACTCCGTCTTCAGGCTTGACGCAGGCCATGGCCGTCCTGGGAGTGCCGCCCAGCACCTCTGAGCGGTGGCTCGGTACCGACTACGGTCCCAGCGTCAAGGCAGAGAACCAGTCAGCCCCAGTCAGACACGCGCGGCTCAAGATAGCCAAGCAGCGCTGGCCTAAGATACGCGGCCTTCCTCGTGCACGCGGGGGCAAGCTCAAGATGGTCGTGCGGCAGGGCCTCGGAGCCTCGGTCGCCTACGGTGCCCGTGTCCGTGGCACGCCCAGGCCCATCGTGCGTTTCATCCAACAGAAGGATCGGGCCGTCCGCAGAGGCGCCACAGCCTTTACCTCCCGAGTCTTGCACGACGGCCTCGACCCCAGTTGTGCCGACGCCCTCGTTCTGGCGCCGCTGCTGGCCTGGGCCAGGGAAGCTTGGGACCACCCAGAGGGGCGACGGGCGCAGGCCACGGCATGGGCCCGAGTGCAGCAACAGCTCGCGCTGTACATCGACGCCGACGCGCAGGAGTTGTGGTCAGTGGTGCGCGGCCCAGCGGGGGCCACCTCGGTCACAGTTAGAGCCCATGGGTGGAGCATGCCATCAGCCTTTGAGATTGTCTTGCCTCCACGTGGCGGAGTGCTCCAAGGAGGGGGCGTACATCTGGATCTACTGCAGATCTGCCCCAAGTCCGTTGAGGCCGCCGTGCTGTCGGCCGCCCGTTCCCGAGCCTTGTGCCAGTGGGCGGCGGCCCAGCCCGAGCGGGCTGCGCTCCTGCCAGCGCCGTGGCTCACCCCAGCGAGGCAGTTGGTCAAGCGACGCAAGCAGGACGGGTGGCTGCAGCACCATGCCGACGCGGTCAAGAAGGCGGTGCTGGGAGGTTTCCCTTCGCAGGAGGCTCTTTTCTTGTCGGGCCAGGCGGACACTCCGTATTGCCAGCTGTGCGACGACACGACCTGTTTCGGCACGCACCAGCACTATTACTGGCGGTGCGGCAGCCCGACGTGTGCTACAGTAAGGGAGCAGCTGACAGCCCACGACGCATCACCTACCTTCAGAGACGTCGGCCACCTGGGCGTGTCGGCCTCCTCGTCGGAAGCCTCAAGGTGGCTATGGGAGCGGGGTTTGCGGCGGACCCCATGTTACGGCTTGGCTTGGAGTCTACCGTCGCAGCGCACCTATTGGATCGTCAATGGCGCGGCCCCCGAGCTCACCGATGTGCTGGTGTCGGACGGATCAGTCAAAGGCTTGGATGACCTCAGGCACGGCGGCTGGGCGGCTTTGCAGTGCACAGCGGAGGCCGATGACGTGGTGCAGGGCCTGTACGGCCCACTGCCCTTTCCCGACCCCAGCTCGGTCCTGGCAGAGTTGTGGGGTCTCCTCCACGCCCTCAGGCATGCGGTCTTCATCACGGCCATCATCATTGACAATGCCCAGGTGGTCCAAGGCTTGGCTCGTGGCAGGGCATGGTGTTGCTCCTCGGCCAGGCCCTATGCGCACGTCTGGCTCGAGATCTGGGACCGCCTGGACGACATGGACATCCTTCCTGGCAGAGAGCTGTCTGTCATCAAAGTCACCTCGCACATATCGCAGGCCAAACGTCTAGAGCTGCCAGAGGAGGTCCAGATTCATATGAAGCACAATGATTTAGCAGACGAATGGGCCAAGCAAGGGGCAGACCTCAGCGCGCCGCCAGAGTGGGCCACGTTGCAGGTCAAGCAGGAGCTCAAGGCCACCAAGCGCGTGCTCGAGTACATCGGGCATTTCAGGGTCCTCCTCGACGGGGTCAAGTTGGCGGAGCCTAGGCCCAAACGACAGCAGGGCCAAGAGGCCAACATTCCGCAGGCAGCGCGACCTCAGGCTGGTCCCAGGCACCCGCACGTTCTGGAAGTGTGCCGCGGTTATTCCAAGTGCACCAGCTGCGGCAAGATTGCCCGCACTCGCCTCGCGGCCTTTCAGTTGCAGGAGTGCCGTGGTCGTCTCCAAGGGCTCCAGGGCAAGTTAGTCAAGAGTGCGGTCAAGAGAGGCAGGGTGGCAGTGCCTCTTCTCGTGGCAGCAGGCGCCGCCGCTCGGCCTGTCCGACAACGAGCAGACCATGGAGATCAGGATGAGCCTCGTGTAGAGCCCGACCCTGCGCCAGCCTCCCAGCTGGGCCCCGACCCGCTGTGGGCTCATGTCGCAGCAGCCCGCGAGGCTCTGGGCAGGATGGAGCGGATACCCGACGGCCCTGCGTGCATGGGAACCCCGTCAAGCCAGCCACACATCACGCTCGAGCAGCAGCAGGTCCGTTCCATCATGGACGATGCCATCATCTGGGCGTCTTTCTGGATCGATCGCTTCGACGTGGCAGGCTTCACCAACGAGTGGGACTACCGTACGTGGTGTTCGGAATACCTTGAGAGGTTTCTCAGCCTGGCGACGTGGACTCCAGTTCGAGAGCATCTTTTACGTAGCAACCCTGGCCGCACTCTAGGGCAGGTAGTCGACGACCTATGCGCTACCTCTTGGACGCGGGCCGAGCCAGCCCGTCAGGCTCAGTTCGCCAGAGTACGGCCTGACTCGGGTTTGACAGCCAAACAGCGACGTCGGCTGCTTCGGCATCACTTCGACGTGTTGAACCAGGTCAGGGAGCGTTTCAAGGAGCTTCTGGGAGATCGTGCCCCGCCTGAGACGGCCTCGTGGCACCAGTGGGTCTTCGAGCCCCTCTCCTCGGAGGACGACCAAGGAGGTGATGCGGCAGGCCGCGCAGCCGAGGGCGCCATGGGGTACGACGATGCCGACGAGTTCGCGGCCCTCTGCGTGCACAGCGACCTCGAGGTGGTGGAGGCAGGCGGCACGACGGCCACCGGCACCCAGGCGTCAGAGCGCGTGTCGTCGCCCAATCCCGACCTCGCCCCCAGGGCACTCCAGCCACAGGAGGAGGGAGCTCCAGCGGGTGGGGCGAGGCGGGAGGGTGTTTTGCGGATCCGCAGTGCGGCAGCCACCAGTTCCCAAGACGTGGTAGGCGGTGGTGTGGCTGGCGCTGGGGCAGCGGTTCCCACGGTGCCGACTGCTGTTCAACCTGATGGTGAGCCTGGAGCTGATCTGGGCGGGTTGGCCAGCTCCCTGGCCGTGGACGGCAAGGCTGCCACCCAGGCAGCGGCCGCAGTGTGCTCCGCCCCCTTGGCGGCACACCAAGCTCGTGCTGGCCAGGGCAGCCTGAAACACGGTGGTAAGGCCCCAAGGACTGGTTCCTCAGCATCTTCGGCGGCGGCGGCGGGCTTGGGCCAGGGAGGCCTGGCACCGCTGGCGGGGCCCCCGCCGCCCTCGGCTGCGGCCGCGGCGGCCTCGGAGCCAGGGCAGGGTGCGCGCGGGCGGGCGGCCTCTGCCCAGCCCGCCAGGAGTGGCCAGGCGCTGCCTGGGGCGGCCAGGGCCGCTTCGTCGGAGCCGCGGCCGCATGCGGTCGAGATCATCGGCCACTTCGTGGTTTGCGTGGTATGCGGTTCCTACTACAGCTCGGTGGCCAGGAACCTCGGCGGGCCGTGCAGGCGGCTGGACCCGCGCGACCCAGGCGACAGGGAGCGCCTCAGGCGCATCCGCCGCATCCAGCGCGGCCAGGACCCAAAAACTGGACGGGATCTGAGTTGAGGCCGTTGTGCTCGTTCAATGATATGTCTGGTTTCAGTGCGTGCGGCCCCCCCCTTGGCGCGGTGTTATCCGTGAGCTGAGGGGCCTGGGCGGGGCTGCCGCCCCGCTCGGGGCGCTCGGGCCTACCTTCCCGCGTTGCGGGTGGCCTGGGCGCGGCGCGTTTTCTCGCTGCTTTTCGGCCCCCCTTGGCGGCAGGCTGAGGGGCCTAGGGTGGGGCGCGGCCTCGAGGGGGCCACGGCGCCGCCGCCCTGGGGAGCGCGCGGGGGCGCTGCCCGCGGCTCGGCCCCTCTCTCGGGCTCGGCAGGCGACGGACGTCGCCCGAGGGCCCTGCGCACGGGCCTGGCGAGGTGCAGACGCCCCAGGCCGCCAAGGCACCAAAGCACCAAAACACACACACACACACACACACACACACACACACACACACACACACACACACACACACACACACACACACACACACACACACACACACACGCTCACAGGCTGCAGTCGACGGGTCACTCGGCACGGATTCCAGTGCGTTCCAGGTAAATCAGCCAATTAGCAACCTTTTAGGTGGGATCGAAGCCGATACTGAACTTCCAGCGGATTCGAGCTCAACCAGGTTCGTTGAGCGGGGACGACCCATCGAATGCAGAGCACAAAGAAAACTATATCAAGCCATATCTGGAGCCGCCACATAATCACACACACACACTTTTTGTCGGCGGCGGCTGGAATTCAAGACGCTCTCAGACAGCACTGGCGCGCAATGGCAGACTAATTGGGCCACACACACACACACACACACACGAACACAAACATACACACACGTACACACACACACACACATGCACACTGTTCGGCGTCGTTGCCGCGCGCGCAGCATCGCAGCGGAGTCAGCTAGGCATAGGGACCAGTCTGTACAGACACAAACCTACCTCAACCGCTGCAAGTGCGATGGTGTATAACCATATTTGTGACCTCCGGCGTCGTTTTGTTCACAACGCGGCTGCCGTCGAGTCTGGACCCCTTGCCAGGGACCAGCTCTGCATCCCGAGTCGTTGTTTGACAGTCCCAGAGCCAGGCGAGGGCACCAGGAGTCCGAACAAACAAATATTAAGTTCTATCACAGCAGCACCCCGTTCAGCAAGCTTTTTGGGGAAATATTTTCTTGGCGAAGGTCCCAACCATATGCAGTTGTGGGTACCGTAATTGTGAATATCTGCTTCGGTGAAGCTCCCTTTGGGGCCACGAAGTGCTGCACTGGGCGGGGGGGAACGCTGTACTGTGTGGGTGGTGTGCCGAATTGGGTTTCTGGGACGCATGCGGACGGCCCCACTGAGGGCTTCGGTGGAGCCCCCTATTGGGCCACGAAGCGCTCTACTGAGTGAGTGAAAATGCCAAATTGGGTTGCTGGGACGCATGCGTACGGGGGAATTGGGGCCTTCGGTGGAGCCCCCTATGGGGCCACGAAGCGCTGCACTGCGCGGGTGAAAATGCCAAATTACATTTCCCGGACGCATACGGACGGTGGCACTGGGGCCTTGGGTGGAGCCCCTTTATGGGGCCACGAAACGCTGCACTGGGTTGGTGAAAATGCGAAATTAGGCTTCCGGGACGCATGCGTACGGTGGCACTGGGGCCTTCGGTGGAGCTCCCTATGGCGGGCCACGAAGCGCTGTACCGGGTGGGTGAAACCAGGAAGGAGGGGGAGGAGGGCCACGAAACGCTGTACTTGGTGTGCGGGACGCATGCGGACGGTAGCGCTGGGTTCTTCGGTGGGGCTCCCTATGGGGCCACGAAACGCTGTACTGGGTGTGCGGGACGCATGCGGACGGTATCACTGGGACCTTCGGTGGGGCTCCCTATGGGGCCACGAAGCGCTGTATTGGGTAGGTGAAACGCAGGGAGGAGGGGGAGGAGGGCCACGAAACGTTGTACTGGATGTGCGGGACGCATGCGGACGGTAGCACTAAGACCTTCGGTGGAGTTCCCTGTGGAGCCAGGAAACGCTGCACTGGGTGTGCGGGGCGCATGCGGACGGTAGCACTGGGACCTTCGGTGGAGCTCCCTATGAGGCCGCGAAGCGTTGTACTGGGTGTGCGGGACGCATGCGGACGGTAGCATTGGGATCTTCGGTGGGGCTCCCTATGAAGCCACGAAGCGCTGTACTGGGTGTGCGGGACGCATGTGGACGGTAGCGCTGGGACCTTATGTGGGGCTCCCTATGGGGCCACGAGGCGCTGTACTGGGTGTTCGGGACGCATGCAGACGGTAGCACTGAGACCTTCGGTGGAGCTCCCTATGGCGGGCCGCGAAGCGCTGTACTGGGTGGGTGGAACGCAGGGAGGAGGGGGAGGAGTGCCACGAAACGCTGTACTGGGTGTGCGGGACGCATGCGGACGGTAGCTTTGGGACTTTCGGTGGGGCTCCCTATGGGGCCACGAAGCGCTGTATTGGGTGTGCGGGGCGCATGCGGACGGTAGCAGCGGTAGCACTGGGACCTTCGGTGGAGCTCCCTATGGGGCCACGAAGCGTTGTACTTGGTGTGTGGGACGCATGCGGACGGTAGCACTGGGACCTTCGGTGGAGCTCCCTGTGGGGCCACGAAACGCTGCACTGGGTGTGCGGGACGCATGCGGACGGTAGCACTGGGACCTTCGGTGGAGCTCCCTATGGGGCCGCGAAGCGTTGTACTGGGTGTGCGGGACGCATGCGGACGGTAGCATTGGGATCTTCGGTGGGGCTCCCTATGAAGCCACGAAGTGCTGTACTGGGTGTGCGGGACGCATGCGGACGGTAGCATTGGGACTTTCGTTGGGGCTCCCTATGGGGCCACGAGGCGTTGTACTGGGTGGGTGAAACGCAGGGAGGAGGGAGACGAGGGCCACGAAACGCTGTATTGGGTGTGCGGGACGCATGCGGACGGTGGAGGAGGAGGGGGAAGAGGAGGAGAGAAGGAGAACGCGGGGACCGTCTCTTCAAAACCAGGACCCAACACCACAGGATGGTTGGGAATATTCCTGATGCGAGGAGGGCTGGGAAAGCGGGTTAAGGACACGCGCCAGAGCCAGATGCAGTCGGGAACGGGGCTGGCCAAGGAGGTCGCCCGCGACCAGAGCCAGGAACAAAGCCTGGGGATACGACGAGCGGACCCTGAGATCCGACGTTGCGACTTGTATGCAACAACGCCAGAGCACAACCGCAGCTCTAGACCCCATCTTCCCGTTGCATTTTTCCAGCTTGATCGATATATGATGGCCCCAGGGACCGCATCTGGGTGAGAACGCCCGCTGTGACCAAGTTGACTGCAACGCCCGGACTGCCGGGCCAGCCGAGGAGATCTGCGCGCAGGCGGAGGGCACCCCCAGGCCTGGGAGATGCAGTCGGGGGCCAGGGCCAGGCACGGACCCCGCCCCCCGTGCGCCGGGGGGCGGTCCCCCCAGAGCCCCTCGGGCCATGAGAAGATACAGCGACCCAGACATCAACCGCATTGGCAAAATCGAGACGGACGAGTCGCATCGGCCGTAGTGAGAGGATCATGACGTCGGATCTCTGGGGGCGGACGGCTTTTTGGTCGTTAGCGGTCTGCTTGGACATGTCCAGGGCTCAGCAAGATCTACATCGCTGCAGCAGGCTTAGCAGTGCTCTAGTGATGCTAAGCAGCTGCGTGCTAACATTTATGTAACGTGTCGATAGGCTCTGCCAGCTGCTCACAGCTATGTCTTACCCTGCTAGCGATTAAAACGCTTGCCGACATCACTGTTTCCTCAAGTGCCGAGCAGTAACATTCGATCAGTGGTGCTGTCAGCCTCGTTTGTTAGCAAAGCGTTGAGCTAAATGGTTTTCGAACCAGCTGGCTGGACCAGGCCTTTTAGTAAACGCTTTTGGAAGCCTTGCACGTGCAAGCTAAAGGTTTGGCGCAAGCAAAAGCAGAGAGGACGTCTCGAGAGACAAGCGCGCTGAAAAAGGGGTCGCAAAGGTTTTTGTTCAAACTTGTAGGCAAGCTGGATAAGTGTTAGCTCAATGTTTTGCCAGCCCCTCTACATGGTATTTGTCCATTTGTACGCAGGGTTGCATACACATGTACCAAGCATTCGACAATCACTACTATCCAAGTGGTGGCCCTTGTCTGTCCCCAGGGCTATCCCGTAACGACTCATGATGAACAGTTGTTCCTAGGGAAGTGGTCTAGACCTCTAGGGGCCCACGTTGTGACAACAAGTTGCGACGTCGGGTGTCTGGGACTGCCGATGCGAGCCAGAAACCCGTCAGCGCACGCGCCGTCTGGGAAGAAGGCCCGGGAGCCTCAGAAGTTCCACCCTGGCCGACCCTTGGCAGCCCAGCTCCTTCAGTGACGATTCCCATCATCGCCTCGCTACAGGCCGTGGGCAGGCGGCTGGATGGGAAAGCCTCGAGGGTTAAGGGAGGGGGTCGTCACGGAAGGGCCTCGTCACGGAAGAGGTCGGTCCAAAGTCTTGTTTCTGTTCCATGCCGAGTCCTCGAAAGTCCCCCCACCTTACAATGGGCCGCTGTTTGACATGTTTCTTTATGGGCCCTGGGCCTGGCGAGGGCTTTCAGATACAGAAAACGACAAAACCCCCCCCGTCCTGATTCCTGTCGCTTCGTGGGGTGCACGTCCGGAGCACGCACGGTCCAGTCATTATAGGGCCTCGTGACAGCCTCTTCGGGGCTTCTTCGGGGCCTCTTTTGGGTCTCTTGGGAACGTCTTAGATCGTTCTGGGGCGCTCTTACGTCGTCTGGCCTCCTCGGAGGCCATCTTGGAGGCCTCTCGCGGCCGCCTTGCGTCTCTCTTGGGGTTCTCATGGGCCGTCTTGCTTCTTGGGGCTTTTGGTTGACGTCTTGCGCCGGCTTGGGGCGCTCTTGCGCCGCCTGGCCCCTTCGGAGGCCATCTCGGAGGCCTCTCGCGGCCACCTGAGGGCCCTCTTGGAGTCCTCTTTGGCCGTCTAGCAAGATTGGGGCCCCTTGGGCCGTCTTGGGGGTTTCTTTGGGCCGTCTCGGGGCCCTCCTGAGCAATCCTGGTGCCCCTTTGGGGGCCTCGTTGGCCGTCTTGGGGTCTTCCTGGAGGCTGCTTGGGCCATCGTGGTCCTCCGAGTGCCGAACGAGGCGAGAAAGCGACAATCCTTCAACAACCAACGGACAATCAATGATTTTGGCGCCTGGAGGCGCTCTTCGGGGTCCTCTTGGGACCCTCTTGGGCCGTTTTGAAGGTCTCACGGGTCTTCTTGGGGCCGTCTTGAAACGTCTTGGGGCCGTCCTGGGGCCATCTTGGGCCATCTTGAGACCCTCTTGGAGCCCCAAGAAGCCCAAAGGGCCGGATGTGCTGATTTTCCAGAGGTTGTTGTAGGTTTAGGCCCCAGAAGGACGGCCGCCACCTTTTGGCACGGCGCTGCGGCGCGACTCCAGGGGGGGGTAGGGGGGAGACATGATATTGCAAAAAACGTCCATATGTGGCGATTTGGCAATCACTGGATACATTGGATACGCTGCACTATCGCCTCCGCAGGAAACGCTGCCGCTCAGCACGTCGCTGCAGACCGGACATGGATTCCTCTCGCTTAATTCGCGGGTTGCGCGTCCGGACCACGTGCAGTCCAGTCGTTGCGGGGCCTCTCGGGAGCTTCCGTGTGGCTTCTTGGAGGTGTCTTGGGCGGGGGTTTATTGGAGCCTCTTGGGGGCGTATTGGGCCGTCCTGGGGCGCTCGTGCTGCACGCGACCCATTCGGAGGCCGTCCTGGGGGCCCCTCGCTGCCGTTCCGGGGTTTTCATGGGGCCTTCTTGAGTTGGGCCGTCTTAGGGGTCGATTGGGCCGTCGCTGAAGAGACTGCGGATGCTGGCGCATGGGCGCGGCGCGCCGAGGGCCCGCAGCGGCGTGGCTGGGCGAAGGGCATTGCCATGGCGACGCAGAGGAGCATGGTCAATTCGAGCAGATACTTCGGCGGGCACGTAGCTAAGGTGCAGAGAGGGGGGAAGAAGGCACGGGAGATGGCGAAGACCTGCCTGTCGACGCTGTCGAGCAGACTTCAGGGGAAGACTGGTTACCAGCAGATGCTGAACGTGGTGCGCCGTTGCATTGGAGTCTGGGAATCCAAAGGCTTCGCGCGGATTATCTTCGAGGAGACGAACCTGGCATTGTTCGCGGAGAGAGCCGATCCGTTCGCGGCCGAGTGTATCACAAGCTGCCACGTGGCGACCTTCTTCGGGGGTGCGTTCCTAGCCGCCGTCGAGAAGGCGACCGAGAGCGTTCCGGGCCGCGTGCGTCGGGCGCGACGGACAAACGCGATGTTCGCGCGTGCCCGCGAGCCGCAGTATACGGAGGACGGACAGGTAACCTGTATGAGGGTACGGCTTCCGACCGCTCGATGGGGGCATTTGCAGATATGTCGCCATGGGAATGCCTGCGCGACTTCGAGCTCGCGCGGACGGGCGCCGCCGCCGAGGAGGGGGAACGAGAGCGGCACCGGGCGCCCGCTGCGTACGCAGTGGGTCGTGGACGATCCGCCGGACGCGGCAGACGGGCTTGCTGCCCCAGGCGTTCACTGCGTCGTTGCTTCCCCTGTCGAGGAGCAAGACGCGTACTTCGCATTGGAGAGCGACCCAGTTGGCGAGCACTTCGGGTACCAGTAGGATATAGAACGGAGATGTACTCCCGCACTCCCGGTTCTGCGACAGTCTCCGATGCCGAACCAAATCATGTCGAAGGAGCGACGGAGTAAAGTTATGTCTGCGTGTTTCCGGCCGTGGACAATGGTTCGGCGATTCAGATCGGCGCGGTGGACGCCTTTCATCGGCAATCTCAACATCGCGCCTGAAGAGCGCCGAAAGAAGAGGGGGGCAGTCGCCCCAGCGGGCTTCCGCGCCGCGTGGAAGCGCCGCGTTCGAGGGAACCTTCCGTCTGTGAGCAGCTTGGAGCTGATTCAGAACGCGCTGCGCACAGCGACCACAATGCCCGACGTCGACGACGAGATGGCGCTGGATCACGGAGAGCCTCTTGGTCCTTTGCCAGAAGGCGCTATTCCGTCCCTTTCTCCAGGACTCGTTGCCGTTCGACCACCGTTAACATCTGCGCCCGCAGACGCAGGGGCTACCAGCGCAAATTCCAATGGGATTGTGTCGAAGACAGTGCAGGCAGCGCTTTCAAGGAGCGTCGCGATCTGGGCGGCGGACAGCAGCGCGGGAGGCTCGAGCGGCGCGGGGCGGACGCCAGCGGCGCAGGGGATCCGTTCGGCGACGGGCCCCGAGAGAGCCGCACGTGGCAGCTCGTTCGTGGCGGAGCCAGTCAGGCAAAAACCGAGGACTGGATCGGCGGCGGAATTCTATGACCCCCAGGTTGGGAATATCGCCGACGCCGCGAACGAGGGCGCGCGGGGGCAGAAGGCGGCGCCCGACGAGAGGCAGGGGCACCTCCTGAAAGTGGCGATCAAACGATGCGTCCAGGGGGCAGCTGAAGAACGCGCGGTTCAGCCGCGATCCCATGGGGGGTCCTCTGCGCGCGCCGGCGCTGGGGCTTCCTGGCAGCGGCAAGAGCGAGGTCGTCTGGTGGCTGTGCGATGGCGGCGCGGGCTTCTTCACGAAAGTCCTCGGATGGCCCGACGGTGCGCAGTTCCAGAAACTGGCTCTGGCGTCGCAGATTGGGGGCGCCACAGTCTGGACATTCATCTGCGCACGGGGAGACAGGTCGGCGGAAAGGCGGATGCAGAGCTGCATGAAAACGTGCTTCACACCGCGCTTCAGCACATGCGCTGGGTCATCATAGACGAGATCGAGAACGCGTCCGTCGAGGCGCTGGCTGCTCTGCAGAAGCAGGTGGCCGACTCGAGTCGGGCCCGCGGAAATCCGTGGTCGCGGTCTGCGTCGCCGTCGCGTGAGAAGCATGTCTTCGGGGGCTTAAACCTCCCCCTCATCGGAGATTTGCGGCGAATCCCGCCTGTCCGAGGAATCTCCGCCGCGGGCAATCCGCTCGCGAAGCGCAGGGCGAATCTCCAGCGGATTCTGGACATGTTCTGGACCAGCGACGAGTCGTTCTCGCTGACGCACAAGGTCAACCTAATGGCGAGCCGTCGATGCCAGGATGAGTGGGGCGCGCGGCAGAGAATGGACGGGGCCGCGGGGGGGTGTCGCCGAGCGAGCAGGGGGATAGCGCAACGGAGTGCAGGGGCGACGACGTCGCCGATCGATCCGAGCGACCGTCGATTCGGATCGGAAGCCGCGAGGGGCGGCGCTTCGGGGGGGTGGCGGGGGCGAGGGGGGGGGGGGGGGAGAGAGGCGGCCCAGGTGGTGGGAGAGCTTCCTGACGGAGGCCAGGGGCGGGCGCCTGTCTTGGGACATGTACGCCTTCGCCCGCGGCTCCCCGACGCCCATGCCAGGCTCTTGGGAGCGAGGGGGGGAGGGGGGGGGGGGGGGGGGGGGGGCAGGGAAAGGGGCGGGGCGGGGGCGGGTGGGTGGGGTGGGGGGGGCAGTGCAGGGCGCGAGCGGAGTGTTCAGCAATGCCGATTTCGCGCCGTCGAATGCGATCGATTTCCGAAGTCGCCCGTGATCGAGCGGCGACGGGGGTTCGAAAGACGGATTTGTTGCGATCCGAAGCGCGCGCTCCCACAGATTCGGTTGTCGACTGGGGCGAGGGCGGCGGCGCGTCGGCAGTGGCGCAGCCCCCTGCCGCGCTTCTGAGCCTCAGTGCAGGTTCCTGGCGCTGCAACGAGGATCGGCGACCGACGAAGGCCGTGGAAGCGGGGAAGTATCGCGTCGGGCCCAGGGTGGTAGAGGCTTTTGCCGAGACGCCAGTCGGAGATGGCGGCGGGGCGACGACGGGTTTGAACCGCTCATGTGGCCTTCGTTGGTTGTGTAGGAGACGGCCCCCACCGGGCGCTGGCGCGCGGTTCGGCCCGGTGCGCCGCGCCGTGGAAAACGGCGCGGGCGACGGCGTTCCCCGCGGGCCCCGCGCGGCCGAGTTCCTCGCCGAGGGGTGCGCCCGCTGCAGCAGAGAGCGGCGTCGGAGGCGGCGCGTGGCGGAGGGCGACGACGGGGTGATGGCGGAGATAGGTGATCGGTTCGCCGACGCTCTGCGCATCCACCCGTTCAACGCGCCGCGGAAACGAATCCTGACCATGCGCGCTGCCAATGCGGCGGCCCGCGCTGGGCAGCGGTTGCCCTGGGTCGTTGCCAAGGGCGCCCAGAGCGCGCGCGACGACGAGGTGCGGTCCGTGGAGGGGCTGACGCGGGCTAGGGGGCGGTGGCTGCTGCACGCCGAGATGATGACCGCCGGCATGCCTAGGCTGCTGCCGCTGCACGTGGGGATGCCGGTGCGATTCGCGGACGCGATGAGCTTCGAGTTCGGCGCGTGCACGCGGGCGACGAGCGTCGTGGATTGGTGGGCGCTGAGCGAGGCCGACGCGAGGATGGCTCGCGAAGTCCATGCGGAGGCAGAGGTCGTCCTGAGGGAGGTGCCCGTGGCTATACGCGTGAAGTTGCACGGTCAAGCGAAGGCGTTCTCGCCCGGCCTGCCGCCGGGCGTCTTCCGGTTGAAGCCGAAGACGATGTCTCCGGACAGGAGCGACGGGGGCGGCGCGGCGGCGAGGCGCACGGGATTCACAGTGGCTCCTCATGTCGCATCGACGCCGCACGCTGTGACGGGGGCGACGGCCCCGACCGCCGTCGTTGACCTTCTGGACGTGGCGCGGACGCCGTGAGCTAACGACGCGCCGCCAAGCCGCGTGGCCCTTAGCCGAGTTCGCACAGCGGATGACATTCTCATCGCGCAGGCTTCCCCCCCGCGCTGTTCCGCATGGGGCGCCAGCGCGGCCCGTGGTTGCTGAGTTCAATCGTCGATGGATCGGCGACGGTCGAAGATGCGGAGGCGAAGTGGGCAGAGGAGACAGCGCCGACGAGGAGGCGTCTCCTGGAGCTCGCGCATCCGCGCGCGGCGCGCCGACAGGGCAAGACGCCAGAGGGGTTCCGGGCGCTAGAGCGCAGCGCGTTGCCTCCGCTGCAGCACGCGAAGGCCGCGCTGTCGCTCGGCGCTCGGCGAAGTTGCACCCGCGGCCCCCAGCGGGCCCGAACCCGGCCATGCGCCGACGATGCCGCGGACGTGCAGAGGCCAGCCCTGTCTGCCCAGCGAGTTCCGTTGCTTCGAATGCGGCACAGCCAGGCGCGTCTCGGAGAACGACAAGAAGATGTTGGAGTAGTTGCGCTCAGATGACGCCCTCGAGAGAGCGGCGTGCCTGGCGCGTCGCCCCGCGCAGCTGCGCCGGTCACCGTCGAAGATAGGCGCGCTGCACACGCGTGTGCTTCCAGCGCGGAGGCCTGAAGGGCATGGAGCACTTTGACTTGGGCCGGCTGAATGTGCATGGGGGGGCCCGAGTGCATAGTGCGCGAGGAGTTCTTCGACCTGCGCGCGCGTCCTCCTTGCGGGAAGTGCGGGGCGAGACCAGAACGCAATCTGAAGACCGCAGAGCACGAAGTACCCGGCAGCCAACGGGCCGTCGCGGAAGTGCGCGGCGCGCCGCGCGCGGAGCTCGAATTGCGAGGTCTGCGGCGCCCCGTCGCCATACTCGGCCAAAGTTGGCCGGCGCTCTGCGAACTGGGCAACGCCGGCGCGCGCGTGCGACGCGTGCCTCTTCCCGCCATGCAGCGCAAGCAACAGTGCGCCGCGGCAGCGTCGCAACGAATGCACAGCGCACGTCGCGCCCGCATGGAAATGCGCAGATTGCGCGCAGACGCGCCAGCGAGGCAAGACGGGCGTCTAAGGAAGAATACGTCTAGCGTGCAGAGTCGCCATCGCCAGGCGTGTCGCCGTCATCGTGGCAAGCGGCTGCAAGAGGCCCGCCGGCGTCGCCGTCGACTGCGCCATCGGATGCTCTTGCGCCGTCGACCCCCTTTGGGCGCCGTTTTGGAAGCGTTTCGGAGCCGCCGTAGGGCTGTCTTGGACTCCTCGTGGGCCGTCTTGAGGCCCGTTTGGGCCGTCTTGGGGGCTTCGCTGGGCCTCGCTAGGCAATCTTTCGGCGTTTTCAACGGTCTTGGGGCGCTCTTGCGCCGTCTGGCGTCTTAGGCGTTCGTCTTGGGGGCTTGTCGGAGCCGCCGTGGAAGTCTCTCGGGGTCGTTTTGTTCCGCGGCCAGAGCACGCGCAGTAAAGTCTTTATCGGGCCTACTGGGGTGTCTTGGGCGCCTCTGAGGCCCTCTTTAGGGCATCTTTGGGGCCTCTTGGGGCTTCTTGGGCGCCTTTTGGGATATGTCGGGGCGTTTTTGCGCCGTCTGGCCTCTGCGGATGCCGTCTTGGGGGGCTCTCGGGGGGCCTTTGGGGCCGTCTTGGGGGCCTTTTGCTGCAATCTTGGAGCCTTCGTGGGCCATATAGAGGCCCTCTCGGGAGCGTCGTGGGCCGTTTTGGGGCCACCTTGGAAGCAGTTTGGGCCGCCATGGCCCCCCGAGAGTGGAAAAGGCGCAAGCGCGAAACATCAATGAAAACCCATGCACAAATCAATATGTTTGGCCTCCAGAGGCGCTTTTGCACGTCCTTTTTGAGCCCCCTTGAGCCATCATGGGGGCTTCCAGGGCCCTCCTGAGGCTATCTTGGGCAGTTTTGGGGCCGTCTTGAGCCGTGTTGAGAGCATCTTGAGCCGTCTTGAAACCGTCTTGCCCCTCAGGAGGCCAAGGTGCCGAAATCATTGATTTCTTTTAGGTGTTGGACAGTTTTTGCACTAGACGTGGAAATGGGTCGGCGCCCTGGCGGCGGCCCTGGGGGGGGATTAAAGGGGTTGCTTTGCAATGTATAAGAACGCAATGCTTTGAAATTGTCCTTCCTCTACGTATCGTCGTTGGGCCCTGACGTCGCACACTCGTCTTGCCGGACTGCCGAGACGCTTCGCTGCAGTCCGGATTTGGATTCCTTTCGCTTCGCGGGGTGCACGTCCGGAGCACGTACAGTCCAGTCGTTGTGAGGCCTCCTGGAGGCTTCTAGGAAGCCTCTGGGAAGCTTCGTAGGGGCCTCTTTGGGCCTCTTGGGGACGTTTTGGGCCGCCTTGGGCGCTGTTGCGCTGTCTGGCTCCTTCGGAGGCCGTCTTGGAGGCCTCTCGCGGCCGCTTTGGGGCTCTCTTGAAGTCCTCTTGGGCCGTTTTGGGGTCTCTCTTGGACCGTCTTGGGGGCCTCTTTGGCCGGCTCGGGGCCCTCTTGGGCCTCTTGGGGCCCCCTTGGGGCCCTGTTGGGTGGGGCCTTCTTGGAGGCTGCTTGGGCAGTGACGGCCCTCGGAGAGCCGAAAAACACCGCCGACCCCTTGGGGATCGGGCGGTCGTGGCGCGTTGTTTCTGAGGGCCTCGCGGGTACTTTTCGGAAGCCGTTTTTGGGATTCTCTCGGGCCGTCTGGGGGGACCTTGGAAGACTCTAGGGCCGTCGTGGAGCGTCGGGAAACCGAACAGGCAAGAACGGTAACGTGGTTCAAAAACGGATTGAAGCTTAATGAATGCTTTCTCGTGGGGCCATCTTGGGAGGGTTCTCGGAGGTCTTTGGGGACGTTTTGCGGGCGTCTTGGGCCGTCCGGAGGGCACGTGGCCGTCCTGGAGGAGTTTGGGCGATTTGGTGTCTTCTTGGACTGTCTTGCGGGCTTCTTAGTGCCCTCTGGGCTCGTTGTGCGGGCGCAATCCTCCCATGATGCGTTGGGGTTTGGCCAGTTGGATCCGGGCGGACCCACTCCTTCCAAATCGACCGCACCAGGGTATGAGTGAACGGGTCGAGGGAGGGGTAAGCATCTCACACGCTGAGGACATTCCAAAGGGTCGGGAGACTTTGGCGCCACATTCACATTGCAGCGTTTTTGTTTTCTGACAGGTGTGATGGGCCAGCACACGCGGGGTAATATGATGCCCCCTGCCGTCGTGTAGCAGACCAATACACAGCGAGGGCGGACGCCCGAAGATGACCCATGTCATGTCGGAAAATGCATATTTGTCTTGTAATTGTTTTTTTTGTTTCGGGCCAGCAGTCGGTCGAGTGGGCGGGCTTATGCATACGGAGCAGGGTAAATCAACTTCTGAAGGCGCAGAAGGGGTTTGGAAAACAGGCTCCCTTAACCCACCGGCGCCCAGATGTCCGGTGGGATGTTGTTTGCGGGCGTACATGTTGATTTCGTGTAGGCCGCGAGAGGGCCCTCGTCGAAGGAACCAAAGTTGCCGGGATGATGCTCAGGAGAAGATTCTCGGGTTGGTGGTTGAAGTGGACATGAGGTGGGGCGGATTTGATGGGAGGAGAGTGGGGTGCCCGTGGCCTAGTCTTCAGGCGATGTCGATCATATTAGGATCTATACGTCTCCTTGAAGTGCGCGTAGGAAAACAAGAAATCATGCCTCCGACGCGCCAGGTGGTTGATCATTGGGCCGTCTGGGGCGGGTCGAGTGCCGTCTACGATGCTATCTTGCAGCGTCGTTTCGCTACCTTGGGCCATCTCGGCGCTGAATTGCACTGTGTTAGCTATATAGTATGGCCGTCTCTGTCCGCTGGACAGGCCTCGGGGCCTTCATCCGTCTCCCCCCCCCCGCCCCTCACCCTCCCCCCCTCCCGCCCGCCCCTCAAGGGGGGGGGGGTGAGGGGACGAGCGCAGGACTTTCTGCCTACGACCTCCAGGGGACGGGCAAGAAGCCACGAATACTAACGGCGGGCATATTTTGTCGAAATGCCAAACGAATGATTATCGAAGACGCCTACGGCGAATCACCGCCGCCCCCTGCCTTTTTGGAAACGCCTATGTGGCCGAACATTGTGGCCAGAGGCCTGCCAAGCTATCGGACCATGTGTTCCCCGAATATGTTTGGAACGCGTTCGGGGATCCCTGTGGGGAGGAGGAAGGAGAGGAGAGGGAGGAAGAAGGAGGAGGAGGCCTCTTGGGCGCCTCTTGGGGCACTCTTGGGGCCTCCTGGGAGCTTGCTGGGGGCCTCTTGGAGGCCTCTTTGGGGCCTCCTTGGGCATGCCGGGGGCCTTTGGGACTTCTTGGGAGTCTCTTTGGCAGCCTTAGGACGTTCCTGGCTTGTCTGACGCCGTCGGAAGCCGTCATAGGGGGCCTGTCTGGGTCGTCTTGCCGCACTCTTGGGGCATTTCAGGGCCGTATTCGAGGCCATCTTGGGCGTCTTGGACGCCTCTGGGGCCGTCTTGGGGCCGTCTTGGGGGCCTCTTAGGCTGTCATGGGGCCTTTTTGGGCCGTCTTGGGGCCATCTTGGGGCGATCTTGCGGGCCTCTTGGGTCTTGAGCCGTCGGAGTGCCGACAAGAAGCAAATGCCAACATCTTTCAAAACCCTACGGAAAAGCAATATTGTTTGTCTCTTCGGGCCCTCCTGGACGACCTCTTGGAGGCCTCTTGGGCCGTCTTGGGCGCCTCTTGGGGGCCTCTTGGGCCGTCTTAGACCGTCTTCGATGCATCTTGGGCCGTCTTGGAGGCATCTTGGCGCCATCTCAGCCGTCTTGGAGGCCACCTTGGCCGTCTTGAAGGCCTCTTGGGGGCCTCTGGGGGCCGTCTTGGGGGCCTCTTTGGCCGTCATGGGGCCATCTTGAAGGTCTCGTGGGCGATCTTGGGGCGATTTTATGGGCCTCTTGGGCCGTCTTGAGCCGTCGGAAAGCCGAGAAGAAGCAAATGCCAAAATCCTTCAAACACCTGTGGGAAATGAATGATGTTGGTTTCTTCGGGCTCTCCTGGAGGACCTCTTAGAGGCCTCTTGTTTCGTCTTGGAGGCCTCTTGGGAACCTCTGGGGCCGGATTGGGCAATACTGAGGCCATCTCAGGCCGTCTTGGGGGCCTCTTGAGGTCATCTTAGCCGTCGTGGACGCTATCGTGGTCGTCTTGGAGGCCTCTTGGGGCCCTCTTGGGGCCGTCTTGGAGGCCTCTTGGGCCGTCATGGGGCCCTCTTGGAGGCCTCGTGGGCGATCTTGGGGCGATCTTGGGGGCCGCTTGGGCCGTCTTGAGCCGTCAGAATGCCGAGAAGAAGCACCTGCCAAAATCCTTCAGAAACCTAAGGAAAATCAATGCGTTTGGCCTCTTCAGACCCTTCTGGAGGACCTCTTGGAGGCTTCTTGGGTCGTGTTGGGCTGTCTTGGAGGCTTCTCGGGCTACCTTGGAGGTATCTTGGACTCTCTTGGGCCGTCTTGGAGTCCGTTAAGGACCATCTTCGGCGGACTTGGAGGCAATGTTGGACCATCGTGGAGGCCATCTTGGGCCAACGTGGTTATTTTGGACGCCATCTTGGACCATCTTGGAGGATTTGTTTCCAGGTTGAGGTCCTTGGCAATCTTTCCGGGTGGCCGGCGGGACGCGACGGAGGCCCAGGGGGAGTTCTTTTGGAGAACAACCGAAACCAAAAACCGAAAGGGTCTAGAACGCCAGGCACCCTTGTGATGAATCAACAGGGGGCGGCGGATCTAAGACGCCTACGGCGAATCACCGCCGCCCCCTGCCTTTTTCGAAGCGCCTATGTGGCCGAACGTTGAGGCCAGACCTGCCAAGCTGTCGGACCATGTGTTCCCCGAATCGGTTTGGAAAGCCTTCGGGGAACACGTGGGCATCTTGAAAGTCATCTTGGCCGCCTGGAGGCCATTTTGACCCTTTCGGGCCTTCTTGGAGGATGTCTTGGAGGGTTCCTGGGCCGTCTTGAAGGCCATCTTGAGTGTCTTGGAGGCCTCTTGGGCCGTCTTGGGGGCCTCTGGGGGCCGTCGTGGGCCTCTTGGGCGATCTTTGGGTGCACTTGGGCCGTCTCGGGCCGTCGGAAGGCAGAATAACAGCAAATGCCACAATCCTTCAATTATCCTGGCGAAGGTCCCAACCATATGCAGTTGTGGGTACCGTAATTGAATATCTGCTTCGGTGACCACGAAGCGCTGCACTGGGCGGGGGGAACGCTGCACTGTGTGGGTGGTGTGCCGAATTTGGTTTCCGGGACGCATGCGGACGGTCCCACTGAGGGCTTCGGTGGAGCTCCCGATGGGGCCACGAAGCGCTCTACTGAGTGGGTGAAGATACCAAATTGGGTTACCGAGACGCATGCGGACGGTCCCACTGGGGGCTTCGGTGGAGCCCCTTATGGGACCACGAAACGCTGCACTGCGCTTGCGAAAATGCTTACACTTCCCGGACGCATACGGACCGTGGCACTGGGGTCTTGGATGGAGCCCCCTATGGGGCCACGAAGCGCTGCTCTGGGTATGTCAAAATGCCAAATTGGGCTTCCGGGGCGCATGCGGACGGGAGCACTGGGGCCTTCGGTGGAGCTCCCTATGGGGCCACGAAGCGTTGTACTGGGTGGGTGAAACGCAGGGAGCAGGGGGAGGAGGGCCACGAAACGCTGTACTGGGTGTGCGGCACGCACACGGACGGTAGCACTGTGACCTTCGGTGGGGCTCCCTTTGGGGCCACGAAGCGATGTACTGGGTGTGCGGGACGCATGCGGACGCTAGCGCTGGGACCTTCGGAGGGGCTCCCTATGGGGCCACGAAGCGCTGTACTGGGTGGGTGAAACGCAGGGAGGAGGGGGAGGAGGGCCACGAAACGTTGTACTGGGTGTGCGGGACGCATGCGGACGGTAGCACTGGGACCTTCGGTGGAACTCCTTATGGGGCCACGAAGCGCTGTATTGGGTGTGCGGGACGCATGCGGACGGTAGCACTGGGACCTTCGGTGGGGCTCCCAATGGGGCCACGAAACGTTCTACTGGGTGTCCAGGACGCATGCGGACGGTAACACTGGGACCTTCGGTGGGGCTCCCTATGGGGCCACGAAGCGCTGTACTGGGTGGGTGAAACGCAGGGAGGAGGGGGAGGATGGCCACGAAACGCTGTACTGGGCGTGCGGGACGCATGCGGACGGTAGCACTGGGACCGTAGGTGGGGCTCCCTAGTATGGGGCCACGAAACGCTGTATTGGGTGCGCGGGACGCATGCGGACGGTAGCACTGGGACCTTCGGTGGAGCTCCCAATGGGGCCACGAAACGCTGTACTGGGTGTGCGGGACGCATGCGGACGGTAGCACTGGGACCTTCGGTGGGGCTCCCTATGGGGCCACGAAGCGCCGTACTGGGTGGATGAAACTCAGGGAGGGGGGGGAGGCGGGCCACGAAACGTTGTACTGGGTGTGCGGGACGCATGCGGACGGTAGCACTGGGACCGTACGTGGGGCTCCTTACTATGGGTGGATGAAACGCAGGGAGAAAGGGGAGGAGGGAGGAAGAGGGAGGAGTGGGAGGAGGAGAAAGAGGAAGAGGAGGAGGAGGAGGAGGAGAGGAGAGGAGAACGCGGGGCGACGTCTCTTCAAAATGAGGACCCAACACCACAGGATGCTTGGGACAAATTTTTGGAAAGCAATGATTTTGACCTTTTCGGCCCTTCCTTGAGGCCCTCTTGGAAGCCTCTTGGGCCGTCTTGGGCCACCTTAGGGCCATCTTCGATCGTTTTGTTGGGCTCCTGGCCCGACTGACGCCGTCGGAAGCAGTTTGGGGGGCCCCTCTGGGCCGACTCGGGGCCCTCTTGGGGTGCTCCAGGGCAGTCTTAGAGGCCATCTTGGGCGTCTTACAAGCCTCCTGGGCCGTCTTGGGGGCCTTTTGGGCCGTTCTGGTGCCATCTTGGAGGCCTCTTGGGCGATATTTGGGCGATCTTGGGGGCCTCTTGGGCCGAACAGACGCACATGTCAAAATCCTTCAAACACCTTAGGATAATCACTGTTTTTTGCCGTTTCTGGCCTTCCTGGAGACCCTCTTGGATGCCTCTTGGGCCGTCTTGGGCCAGCTTCGAGCCAACTTCGGCTATCTTGGTGGGCTCCTGGCCCGTCTGACGCCGTCGGAAGCCGTTTGGGGGGCCTCTCTGGGCCGACTTGGGGCCCTCTTGGGGTGCTCCAGGGCAGTCTTAGAGGCCATCTTGGGCGTCTTGGAGGCCTCTTGGGTCGTACGTGTGCCCTATTGGGGCCGTCTTGGGGCCCTCTTGGGCAGTCCTGAGGCCATCTTGGAAGCCTCTTGGGCGATCTTCGGGCGACCTTGGGCCGTCCGAAAGCGGAATAGGCGCAAATCCGAAAAACCTTTAAAACCCTTAAGACAATCAATGATTTTGACCTCTGCGGGCCCTCCTGGAGGGCCTCTCGGAGGCCTCCTGGGCCGTCTTGGAGGCCTCTTGGGCACCTCTTGGGCTGCTTAGGGCCGTCTTGGAGGTTTCTTGTGCGGACTTGGAGGCATCTCCTCCTCTCTTGGGCGGTCTTGGAGGCCATCTTGGACCATCTTGGAGGCCATCTTGGGCCAACGTGGCCGTCTTGGAGGCCATCTTGGCCGTCTTGGAGGCCTCTTGGGGCCCTCTTGGGGCCGTTTTGGGGGCCTCTTGGGCCGTCATGGGGCCATCTTGGAGTCCTCGTGGGCGATCTTGGGGCGATCTTGGGGGCCTCTTGGGCCGTCGTGAGCCGTCGGAATGCCGAGAAGGCGCAAATGCCAACATCCTTCAAAAACCTCAGGACAATCAATGATTCTGGCATCTTCGGGCCCTCCTGGAGGACCTCTTAGAGGCCTCTTGGGACGTCTTGGGCTGTCTTGGAGGCCTCCTCCGGGCCTCTTAGGCTGTCTTGGGCCATGTTGAGGCTATCGTAGGCCGTCTTGGGTGCATCTTGGGCCGTCTTGGAACGTCTTGAGGCCATCTTAGCCGTGTTGGAAGCCATCTTGGCCGTCTTGGAGGCATCTTGGAGGCCATCTTGGGGCCGTCTGGGGCAGGAAAACCGTTTGCAACCGCCTCTTCCGAGTGGCCGGCGGGACGGGCCGAAGCCCCAGGGGGAGTTCTTTTGGAAAAAGAACCAAACCCAAAAGCCATATCGTTTGGCACGCCAGGCACCCCTTTGATAAATCAAAGGAGGCGGCGGATCGAATGGCCTTCGGCACATCCCGCCACCGTGCCTGGGCTGCGGGTCTGAGGCCACGCGGATGGCAAACGTAGTTTGGGGAACCATTTTCGAACCGCTATGGGGGCCTCCTGGAGGCTTCTTGGTAGCCTTTTTTTCCGAGCCTTTCGGAGTTATTTGGGAGCGTGTTAGGGGCTTCTTGGGGCAGCCGGGGGGTGGTTTGGGGTCGAAGACTCGAAATGTTGTTTCGGGCTTCCCCACTCTGGGCCCGTTCTTGGGATTGTCCTGGAGCCCCCGTGGGCCTTGTTGGAGGTTTCTTAGGCGGCCTTGGGGCCCTCTGGGGCCTTCGGGGAGCCCTTGTGGGGGCCTCATGGGCCGTCTTAGGGCGATCAGGGAGGCTTCTTGGGCTGTCTTGGACGCAGCAACGCAGAAGAGGCGAATGTGCTAGAAATGCAGGCTTCCCTGAGGAAAAGATGCGATCAGTGCTCTTTGAGGCAGTCTTGGGATTCCTCTAGAGGGCTTCTTGGGGTGTTTTGGGGGCCGCTTGGGCCGTCTGGAGGTCAGTGTGGACGGTTTCGACAGATCTTTCGACTGCTCGTGGCTTTTTTTCCACCGTTTAGAGGGCCTTTTAGTGTTCTCTCGGCTTGCTTGTTTTCCTAGCTTTTTGAACGGCCTTGAGGCCTTCTTGAGTCGTCTGTAAGCGTTTTCGGGAGCCTCTTGGGCCATGTTGAGGCGACCCAGGAGGTTTCTTGGGCTGTTTGGGGCGCTGTTATCGCAGAGGAGGCGAATGTGCTAACAATGCAGGCTCTTCATATGGAAAACAAGGATTGATATTTACTCTTTGCGGCCGTCTTGGGAGGTTTTTTGGGAGCGTCTTTGGGGCCTCTTGGGTCATTTGAAGGCCAGCGTGGGCGTTTTCGATCAATCTTTCGGCGGTTCATGGCCCTCTTGGACTGTCCAGAGAGCTTTTATACTGCCCTCTTGGCCTGTGTTTTAGCTTTTTGAGCGGTCTCGGGGCCCTCTTGGGCCGTCTGGGAGCCCTCTTGGGGGCCTCGTGGGCCGTTTTGGGGCGATCAGGGAGGCTGCTTGGGCTGTCTTGGACGCAGTAACGCAGAAGAGGCGAATTTGCTAGAAATGCAGGCTTCCCTGAGGAAAAGATGCGATCATTGCTCTTTGAGGCAGTCTTGGGATTCCTCTAGAGGGCTTCTTGGGGTGTCTTGGGGGCCGCTTGTTCCGTCTGGAGGTCAGTGTGGACGTTTTCGATAGATCTTTCGACAGCTCGTGGCTTTTTCCACCGTTTAGAGGGCCTTTTAGTGTTCTCTCGGCTTGCTTGTTTTCCTAGTTCCCAACCCTCCTTGGTTGGGTATTCGTTTTGAATAGAGCAGTGTGGTCGCGTCTCCTCCCGCCTCCCTCCTGCCTCCTGCCTGCCTCTTCCTGTCTTGCCTGCGGGGGGCTGCGATCTGTGAAACTGTCGCCATTTTCGAGGCCTGCTGGGGGGTCCTGCATAGAGGGTAATCGCGGCGGATTCAAATTAGACCTCGCCATCCCTGGGGGGCTGCGATCTGTGAAACTGTCGCCACTTTCGAGGCCTGCTGGGGGGTCCTGCATAGAGGGTAATCGCGGCGGATTCAAATTAGACCTCGCCATCCCTGGGGGGCTGCGATCTGTGAAACTGTCGCCACTTTCGAGGCCTGCTGGGGGGTCCTGCATAGAGGGTAATCGCGGCGGATTCAAATTAGACCTCGCCATCCCTGGGGGGCTGCGATCTGTGAAACTGTCGCCACTTTCGAGGCCTGCTGGGGGGGCACATTCAATCCCTGGGGGGCTGCGATCTGTGAAACTGTCGCCACTTTCGAGGCCTGCTATTAGACCTCGCCATCCCTGGGGGGCTGCGATCTGTGAAACTGTCGCCACTTTCGAGGCCTGCTGGGGGGTCCTGCATAGAGGGTAATCGCGGCGGATTCAAATTAGACCTCGCCATCCCTGGGGGGCTGCGATCTGTGAAACTGTCGCCACTTTCGAGGCCTGCTGGGGGGTGCTGGTCGCCACTTTCGTGCCTGCTGGGGGGCCCAGCACAGTGAGGGCCACGCGCGGATTCAAATTAGACCTCGCCATCCCTGGGGGGCTGCGATCTGCGAAACTGTCGCCATTTTCGAGGCCTGCTGGGGGGCCCAGCACAGTGAGGGCCACGCGCGGATTCAAATTAGACCTCGCCATCCCTGGGGGGCTGCGATCTGCGAAACGCCATTTTCGAGGCCTGCTGGGGGGCCCAGCACAGTGAGGGCCACGCGCGGATTCAAATTAGACCTCGCCATCCCTGGGGGGCTGCGATCTGCGAAACTGTCGCCATTTTCGAGGCCTGCTGGGGGGCCCAGCACAGTGAGGGCCACGCGGCGGATTCAAATTAGACCTCGCCATCCCTGGGGGGCTGCGATCTGCGAAACTGTCGCCATTTTCGAGGCCTGCTGGGGGGCCCAGCACAGTGAGGGCCACGCGCGGATTCAAATTAGACCTCGCCATCCCTGGGGGGCTGCGATCTGCGAAACTGTCGCCATTTTCGAGGCCTGCTGGGGGGCCCAGCACAGTGAGGGCCACGCGCGGATTCAAATTAGACCTCGCCATCCCTGGGGGGCTGCGATCTGCGAAACTGTCGCCATTTTCGAGGCCTGCTGGGGGGCCCAGCACAGTGAGGGCCACGCGCAGATTCAAATTAGACCTCGCCATCCCTGGGGGGCTGCGATCTGCGAAACTGTCGCCATTTTCGAGGCCTGCTGGGGGGCCCAGCACAGTGAGGGCCACGCGCGGATTCAAATTAGACCTCGCCATCCCTGGGGGGCTGCGATCTGCGAAACTGCCGCCATTTTCGAGGCCTGCTGGGGGGCCCAGCACAGTGAGGGCCACGGGCAGATTCAAATGAGACCTCGCCATCCCTGCGGGGCTGCGATCTGTGAACCTGTCGCCGCTTTCGAGGCCTGCTGTGATCCCCGTTTTCGAAGTGGCTAGGAGTGTTCAGGAATTGTAAATCATCAGTTTTATCAAGCCCTTTTCCTGTAGCCAGTGTCCTGCGAGTCTCCCGAATTCCGTCTGCAGACATATGTAACCCTCGCTCCGTCATCGCCCCCTTATAAAGTATCCTAAACTATTTGCGCCCCGCTTTTGCGCAGGGGTTGGGTACGTCGCCAGGGTAATTTTTTTGAACGGCCTTGAGGCCTTCTTGAGTCGTCTGAAAGCGTTTTCGGGAGCCTCTTGGGCCGTGTTGAGGCGACCCAGGAGGTTTCTTGGGCTGTGTTGGGCGCTGTTATCGCAGAAGAGGCGAATGTGCTAACAATGCAGGTTCTTCATATGGAAAACAAGGATTGATATTTACTCTTTGCGGCCGTCTTGGGAGGTTTTTGTGGAGCGTCTTTGGAGCCTCTTGGGTCGTCTGGAGGCCAGCGTGGGCGTTTTCGATCAATCTTTCGGCGGTTCATGGCCCTCTTGGACTGTCCAGAGAGCTTTCATCATGCCCTCTTGGCCTGTGTTTTAGCTTTTTGAGCGGTCTCGGGGCCCTCTTGGGCCGTCTGGGAGCCCTCTTGGGGGCCTCGTGGGCCGTCTTGGGGCGACCCAGGAGGCTTCTTGGGCTGTCTTGGACGTTGTGATCGCAGAAGAGGCGAATGCGCAAACAAATGTCGGCTTTCCAATGACAAAAAATAGGTTTCTTTCTCTTTCTAGAAGTTTTGGGACGCCTCTTGATGGCTTCTATGGGCGTTCGGGGGAGCGCTTGGGCCGTCTGGAGGTCAGCGTGCGCGTTTTCGATAGATCTTTCGCGGCTCGTGGCCCTCGTGGACCGTCCAGAGGAGCTCTTGGTGCCCTCTTGGCCTGTTTGGGGGCCCTCTGCCCCGCCGTGGTGCGTTCGGCTGGTCCCCAGGTGACCCCCTCCCAAATCGACCAGAACAGGCTTTCGGAGGAGGGGTTTGGGGAGGGGGGGAACATTTTACACGCCGGTGAATCCCAAGGGGTCAGCGGGTCTGTGTCACGACGCGAGCATGTTGAGGGTTAGGCCGCGCCCGAATCCGTCCATCGTCTGCTCTTCGTCGACCCTCCCGTCCGTCAGCGGACGTCGTCGTCGTCCCCGGGAAGCGCGGCCGCGGCGAGGCGGAGCTGACCTATCTGGCGGCCCAGGCCGCGGGGGCAAAGGGGAGGGGTGCGGCCGACCATCTCGTGATTCAGCTACGATGGCTAGGCGCACCCACCGGATGCAGACAGAACGAAACGGCACATGCGTTGGGAAAGCAGGTGCAGCGGGGGGGTTCTTTCATCCCATTGTTTACGGATCCAGGCTGGGCTGGAGATTCCGTTTTGTGTTTAATGCAGCTTCGCCGTCTCTCAACAGTTTGCAAGGTAACCGATTTTCGCAAGTCTCCCCTTAACGCAGCAGAGCGCGAGTATTTAAGGAGGAGTGGTTAGGGACTTTGGCCCAATGCTTTCAGCGGAGATGAACAAGTCCAGAGGAAAACACCCTAAAGCTGTTATGGGTACTATCAGCGTTCATCTATCTCATTATATACGGAGTATAGATTCGCGAGACTCCTCATGCCACATCTTCTGGAGGAGTGAGACGTAGGGGTCATGGCAAGAACCTCGCACGTAGGACATGTATGGGAAGACAAGCGAGCGCTCTAAATATGCTACCCTGGACGTGGGTTGGAGAAATTGAGGGCTGCCCCTGGGAGGGCGAGGGGGATGACAAGAGTACGCCAGGTATGCGCCAACGAGGTTTCAGTATGCGTCCTAGCCATAGAATCAAAAGTACCCTCAACCGACAGTCCCGTTTTGAATGCGCAAGGAGCTCTGGCCCATCCGTGTAAAACATATTCGGTACGTTGAGACTCTCGGCCGGTGGGGGGAGTAAAGCCAGACGCATGTGCGCGTTGGCATCGCCAGAGCTTCCTTTCAAAAACAAGCCCCCCATCCTTGTAGAAGTTTGGGGCCTGCACGGTTGTGAACTTTGAGTTAGAGTGTCGCGCCACTGGTTCTGGCCCACCACGCCCTGGCGCGCGCGACACGCCACATAACCGCTTCCCAGTCCCCAAGCACCATCGTCCCGAGCTTTTCCCAGCCTGTTTGACATGCTCTTCCCGAGTGTAAGCGGCGTTGACGCGAGAGCCTCGCATTGTGCGCCAGCCGCCCTCCGACCGCGCTGTTGTTGAGAATTTCGAGTTTCAGAGTCGCAGATGGTGAGGACGTTCCAAGCGAAAGGCCGTACTGCCCAACCGACACTTTTTGTCACACGCGCAAAAGGGAGCCCCGTGGCAAGAGTAAGGAAACGACACGCCACGACGACGGGGACGCATGCTGACGACGCGATAAGGCGGCCGGAGGCGGGGGACCAGGGGCCCAGCCCCTCCAGCGCGCGACGAAGGCCCGCGCGACCTCCACCTCGTACCCGGGGGCCGCGGCCCCTCCCGGGGGCGCCCCGGGAGGGCCATTTCCTCTTCACCGGGGGCGCCCGGGGAGGGGTGACCCCGCCTCTGCCATGCGCGCGCAGGACAGAGCAGAGCCGCGCCAGCGTCGCCTCGACGCTGGCCTCGAGGCCAGGGCTGGGGGGGCATCGGGTCTCCGGGAGGGGGAGGGTGGGCGGCCGGCGCCGCCATGACCTCCTCGAGGGACCTCGACTGGCGGGGAAGCCCCGGGAGGGAGGACTGCGACCTCGACCGGGCCAAGCGGCTGCCTGAGCCGTGCCAGGAGGTGCCAGGGTCTCCCGATTCCGATCCGGACGCTCTGGCGACCGCGGAACCCACTGAGCCGTTGATGGGCTCGCTCAGGGAGCCCACCGGAGGAGGACGCCCTCCAGGACGGTCTCGGCCTTGTAATTAGCCCAGCAGCCCAGCGACCCGCAGGGCCGCGCGGTGACCAATTCCGCCCGTTTGCGGTCGCTGCCGCCAGGGCCGCCGCCGCCGCCGCCGCTTGCACCAGGGTCCCCGGCTGCTGGCATCCCGCGGCCTGCCACCTGATCCTGAGGCGGTGCAGTCGCCTAACGCGGAGCTTGCGGCGCCGCCTGCCGCGGCGCCTGGGCGCCTGGGGCGTCGCTCCCGTCCGACGGGCTGTAGTGGCTGTGTACTCCTCGTCCTCGGCCCCCTTCCCCTCCCCCGCCCCCTCCACCTCGCTCCCTGGCGGGGGAGGCGCGGCCGGCGCCTCCGGGGCGGTGGGGGCCGGGCGGCCCTGCCGCAGCCCCTCCCGGAGGGGCGGCGTCACGCGTGGCGCCGGCCTGGCCGGCGCCAGCTCCAGGCTGCACGCCGAGCGACGGCGGCAGCAGGAGCTGCGACTGCGCCGGCGCCGGGAGCCAGCCTGGCCGCGGAGGCTCGCCGAACGGCTCGCCGGGCTCTGCGCTGGGCCCTCCGCCGGGGCCCGCTGCGCGCGGCGCCCCGCGTGCTCTGGCGCGGCTGGTTCCGGGGGCCCGGGGCGGCCCAGCATCCGTGCGTTAGCTCCACGGCGGCGCCGGGCGGCTCCGGGACTGGCACTGCGAGCCACCCCCAGCCCCCAGCACCATCCTGAGGGGAGCGGTGGCAGCGCGCCGCGGCCTCCGGGCCACGCTATCCCCCGTGCCAGCCACGCCCCGAGGCGTGCTTCCCCATGAAGCGCCCAGCGCGCCGCCGAGCCGCTGGGCGCGCCGCCTTGCGCGCCGCTTTCGCTGCAGGCTGGTTCGAGCCAGAATGGCCTTGAGCCAAAATGGCTTGAGCCAGAATGGCTTCAGCCGTAGCCATATTCACCGTAGACGTCTGTAGCCCAACCGATACGACTTGTAGTGCGACGAGGATGACCTAGTCCCCGGGACCCACACCTCCGACGTCGTGATTTTCAAACGTCGATTCCCGAAGGCCTGCCCGTTCTCCCCAGACCTACTGTTCCTCCCGAGTCGTCTGATGATGGTTCGCGGCCCGACGACGGCCCCCAGAGGCCGAAAGCGTCCAAATGACATTCCGTATGAGAGGATCAGTTGTGTAAGAGGATGCGGATTCTGAAGAGGATCTCTGCGCTTCAGGCTTCGGGGGTTTTACGTCGTATTCGCTTTGCCCACAGAGAACGGCTGCGGCAACAACATGCAAAATGTGAAGCGATGGTCAGCATGATCATGCAGATGCAGGAAAGTACACACAGCGAACACATTACGGTTCCTCTTCGGCATGTGAGACGGAACATGAACCCCGAACACGATGCTCACATGAGCATGAACCCCCAGCACGATGGGCCCAGACCTCTGACATGGTGATTCTTTCGCAACGTGGACGCGCCCTTCATCCCGGGCCTGTCGTTGCTTGCCCTGCGGCCTGGTGAGGGCCCCCAGAGGCCGAAAATGGGCAGACCCTTCAGATCCGACGTTGCATCAAATACTGCAACATCGCAAAACAATCGCACCAGGAGCCCTGGACCCAATCTTTTTCTCCTGCATTCTTCGAGCTTGATCGATATGTGGGGGTCCCTGGGCCAGAAGCCAGGCGAACACGCCCGTTGTGGAGAAACTGCAACGCCCTGATCTGAGGGTTGTGATTTTGTCCACGACGCGGAAGCCGCCTAGGTTTGCCGCGGGGAGCCACGTGCGCCCGCTGCGCCCTTTAGGGCAGCCTGCGCCAGCCACGGCCGACGCGGCTCCATGTCCGCCCTCGTGCCCTGCCAGTGCCCCTGACGAGGCTGTGCCCCCCACCCCGCTGCTCTCTGCACGGGCCGCGCCCCCCTCCCTCTCTCGGACGGGGCCTGGACGAGGATCAATCCGTTCCAGAGCGTTCTTCAACGCTCTCAGAGCGTTCCAGAACGCACCGAGAAGGCCGCGGCGTCCCTGACATCCTCCAGAGCCGCCAGATCTCAGATCTTCTCGACTTGTATTCACCCAACTCTGTATCCTCGCCCTGGCTTCGTCTTGTACTCTCGTCCCCTCCCCGCTGGCTGGCCGCGCCGAACTTCACGCGGGGGCGGAGGCCATGCAGAAGGGCGCCGACCGGCTCAGGATGCAGCAGGAGCGCGCCCGCCCCCACCTCTGCCGCCCGGGGGTTCTCCGTGGGGCATCTGGCCCAGACCCCATCGAGTCACGAAGAAATGACGAAGGCTTTTCTCAATTTTCGCAATTTTCGGCCTCGGGTGGCATTCGCCCAGCCTCGGGACCGTCAAAAAGGGACTCAGGATGGAACGCCGGGCCAGGGGAACTGGCCGAGACCTCTGGGGGTGGACGTCATGACAAACTCATGACCTCGAGGGTCTGGGGAGGCAGCTCCTCGGGGAGTGCTTGCTGGAGGAAGCGAGCGTGCTCCCACTCCCTACTGGCCCCCTTCTCAAACACAGTGTTGATGCTGTGCAAGAGCAACACACAGCATCAGAGCCACTGGGCCGAGCGTTCATTCACTGTCATTGGGCGCGTAGCTGAAGTGGGGTTCCGCGCTGCGGATTGTTGTTGCGTTTTGGTTGTCGTTCTCGCCCGGTCGCCCCGCGACCCACCCCGCGACCTACCCCGCGACACGCCGGCGACCCTCCCGCGACCCACCCGCGACCCACCCCACCCGCGACTCACCCCACCCGCGACCTAACCCGCGACCCGCCCGCGACCCACACCGCGCCCGCCCCCTCGTTCTTATCCACAACTGCGGGTGCTGCGTATGATCCTGGGTCGAGGGTTCACAGGACCCTCACCCCCCCCCCAGATGGAGATAGGATGGGGTCCCAGAGTTTCTCGCCCCCAGAACCTCCCCCGTGGGTCTGGGTTCGCCGCCGCCGCCGTCCCCGCTCGCCGTCGGCGCCGTCGGCGCCGTCGACGTCGACGACGACGACGACGACGGCGGCGACGACGACGACGACGACGACGGCGGCGGCGGCGGCGGCGGCGGCGAAGGTGGCGGCGGCGGCGGCAGCACCGCAGCACCTTCCCACACCCACAGGGAGATGGCGGTGGGGGGGGCCACCGTGCACCCCCCTACGACGCCATGCCCACGGCCACGACCACAGGGGGGTGGCCCATCGCGCGGGGGACGGGGGGCGGAGCCCCGGATAATATATATACACGCGTGTGTGTGTGTGTGTGTACTTGGTACCCGGGCCGCCCCCTCTCCCACGCCTCGCAGGTCCGTATATTTCGGCGCCCTCGTTGCCCCGCCTGCTGGGCCCTTGCCAGCTCCTTTCCTGCCCATCTCCTGAGGTGGTCTCCGTTGGCTGTTCAGTCTCTTGGGAGGTCAGCTTGATCTCAGTGCTCAGCCGCCTCGCTGGTCGGCTTGCTCCCTCCCCCCTGGGCGCGTGCCCGGCTGCCTCTGGACTGCCTACCCCCAGCTGCTGCCCCGGCGCCGCTGCTGGTTCCCCACCCAAGAGCCTGCCCTGACGCCGCCTGGCCCTGCTCTGAGCGGGCCCGGCTTCCTCTCACCCCCGCCCGCGCCGGGCTGCCTCGCGCACTGCGGCTTAATTCGCATTTTGCGTATCCCACTATATGCCACACCGCCGGAGCACCGCCTCTGCCCAGCCACCGACGTAAAACAAGTGTGTGTGTGCATGTGTGTGCGTGTGTGCGTGTGTGCGTGCGTGTGCGTGCGTGTGCGTGCGTCTATATCTATATCTCTATTTATATATAGGTATATATGCACACTCTTGCATATCACCCCACCTGCCCCCTCCGAGCCTGAGCCTCAGCACGAGCACGAGCAAGAGCACGGGGAACAGCTCGAACCCGAGTCCAGGCCCGGCCTCAACCCCGACCCCGCCCCGGACGGCCCCCCTCTCTGGGGAGGGGGGCCATTGCGCGTAAGCTGCAATTTCCAATGTAGCGTGCCGCGCTGACCGCCCGCGCAAGCCATCGCGTAACGCCGTTGCGCGCTCTCGCGCCAGACCCGTTTCTTTTCGCCGCTTAGTTGGGGGTGGGGGCATTTTTCTGCTCCATTCTATTCCAGAGCCGGCGTCACCCAAACATATTGATATAATGTGTGCGTCGCCTCCAAGGGGGCGACGCGAGTGCTTAGAAATCTTATAGTACCTGCTCCGTGGCGGTAGCTTTCTGGCGATACCGATCGGGAAATGATATACTATGAAATGTTTGAACGATCTGGTCGGTTCGGACGTGCGCATCCGAGGAGGGTGCACGGTAGCAGCAAGTCCTTCTGCGTCCCGTGGAGGCCCCGCCGGAGAGCTTCATGGGGTCTCCCCCCTGTGTTCCTGTCGCGCCGTCATCGGCTGGCCCCGGATTGGGATGGGCACCTCGGTTTGCCCAGGCACCGTCCCCGTTTCCCCCGCATGGAGTCCTGGAGGCCTCCCCGGCCGGAGTCCGCGGAGGGCCTCGGAGGGCACCCGAGGGCCTCCAGTGGGACGCGGGCCCTCGGCCCTCGGAGGGCCCCTCGGCCCTCGGAGGGCCTCGGGGAGCATTCTGGGCCCGAGCGGCCCACGCAGAGCGACCTCCACGCGGGGCCGAAGAGCGGCCCCCACGCGGGCCCACGCAGAGCGGCCCACGCCGAGCGGCCCACACAGCGCGTGCTCACGGCCGCGCTCTGCTTGACAGGTCGTGCTGGGCGTGGCTCGGCCGCGCTCCCCCCCGCACTGTCCCTTCCGACTCCTCCGGCTCGATTCGTTTCGATTGTGATCCATTCCGATTCCACTTCCGAAGCGATTTGGGTCTCGGCTTCTCCATGGAGGCCGTACGAGCCTGCCGAGTTCCGTCGATTCGGTTATTGTTCGACTTGGCTGCCGATATCCTCCGACTTGTCGATTCGTTCTGGACTCTCCTCTCTCCTGCCACGGCGCAAGGTCGCTTGTCGGAGTGTCGAGTGCGAGGGTTCCGGCGCCCCACAATTTCGGTCCCAGGCGGCCCACGCAGAGGGGCCCTATGGGCGCGAGGTTGGTTATCGGAGCGTCGAGTGCGAGGGCTTCTGGCTCCTCTGGCGTCCCACCATCTTCGGAAGGAGATGCGACACCACCACCGTTGCCGTTGCCCCCAGGGCGGCCACCTCCAGCGAGGGAGTCCACGATGACTCCCCGAGCTGGGCATGGGGGACGTCTCAAGCGAGCGGGGTGGACCACACCACTAGTTGGACCCTCCCTGGAGCCTCGCGCTGGTTGTGGGGGTAATGGTGTCGCCTATCCTTGTTCCTACATCTGGCCGAGATCGGCGCCTGTACCCCAACAAGCGCCGACCGCGGCACTCTGGATATGGGGGAAGTCGGCTGGTGCCTGTGCCAGCGTCCACGCTCCGTGCCGCGTCCACGGCAGCCCAGGGGCGGAGGACACGCGGTCTGGGGCTTGCCAACCCGCCGCTTGGGGCCTGAGCGCAGTTTGTCAAACTTGCACGGAACTCCAATGGCAGGCGGCATCCAGTGAAGGCCTGGGCCTGGTGCATCGAAATTGCACTCTACACCAAGATTGCACGAAGCATCAAGCAGTGTACGGAGCTCCCATGGCTTGTTCAGGGAAGTTGCATTCCTGGTCTCACACGTGGACCAACGGACCGATGACCGGATCGCAGACACGGGGAACCTAAATTGTACAAATTTTGACATTTCGGGCCGGGCATCGCGGCATTCAGGGACGATGTTTCCGATGATCTTGTGCACACCACCAAGTGTTGTGGGAAAAAAGGCTTACCAGGATACTTGGCTATATGCAGTGAAAGTCGAGGGCGCAACTAAGCAGCTAGGATCAACGTAGCCACTGGAACAGGTACTGACAAGTCAAACGTTCCCACCGTATGCGCGTGTGCGCGCAACTCTTGTTGTGTAATCGGGGCAGTCGCCTTCGTGCTTGCGCAGGGCTCGGTGACAATGCTGACAATGGCCACTGCCCTCCCTGGTGGGCAACTGCGTGCACGGTGGCGCGGCTCACTGCCCACATCGCGGGCACAGGCGCCGCAGCGGCGAGGCACTGGAGTGACCGACCGGCCCTCCCCGTCCGCCTGGCTTCGCCGCGGAGGCCCCGTTCGCCTGCCTTGCGCGCGCCTAATTGTTTTTGTGTGCGCCCTCCTCTGCCTCCCGCTGGCGTGTCCGCATTTCGCCTGGCGGCGCCCCCCGCTGATTAGGAAGGGTGAGGCCGCGGTGCGCGTTCGCCACCGCTGCGACCAGCAAAAATCTCACTCTGCGAGGCCGCTGCTCCCCGTGAAGAGGCGCGGGAGAGCGTAGCAGGGATGGACCGGGGGAGATCGCCTCAGGCGGGGGGGGTCGGACGCATGCACCCCAAATCGCCCATTGATCGCCGATAGGGGCCCGATAGCCCCAACTTGCCTAGGAACGTTTGGATTCACTATCGGGGCCGCATGGCCGATCTATCGGCGATGTATCGCCGATTCCAAGTCAAACGTGTCCCTTCCGTATGCCTGTCCCCCCCCCCCCCCGTATTGTTGCCCAGGAGCCCAGGTCACGACAGAAGTGCGACGACGGCGGCATTTCTACACCTCGGGAGGAGGCCTCGATCGCCAGCGTTGGCGTCCCCCCCCCTATCGTTGCCCCTCAGGGGGTGGGGCAAGATCGGCCCCGAATGGCCTACTTCCCTTTGGTCGCAGCCTCGGATGCCCTGGGGCCTCCCCAGTTCACGCGCGGAGTGTGCCAGATGCGCCCGCGCGCGTGACAGCACACATCGGGAAACCATGTCGGCCACCACCATCCTCGTCGAAAACCAATGGGCAATCGCGGCGTGGTGGTCATCATGATGCTTGGCGGCCTTACACAAAGCAGGCACTATGCTAGCACCCACGCCGTCCCTGCCAAACACCAATGGACAGTGATCGTGGGGTGGCTGCGCATGACCCAGATCTAGCAGCGAAGCGCGCATTGTATTGTCTGTGTTGACAGGGATGCTGGCTCCCCCGCCGTCGCTGTCCACGAAACAATGTAAAGTGCTCGCGGGGCCCGCGAGCATGACCCAAGATGTAGCCTCAAAGTGTCATTTCTATTGTCTTCTAGAAAGGGGGGGGACATCAGGACGGGTTGGCTGCTGGTCGTGGGGGAGGGCTTATTATTAAGGAGTGCGTAACAGTGATAAACCCCTCCCCGAAGGGGAAGAAGGGGGGGTTGGAAGAGGAAACCGCCTCAAGCACTCACGCCCAGAGGGCTGGTGGGACTACCACAAATCATACCATTGTTTTTGTTACGACACGAGCGTGTCTGGGGAGGGCATGGATACGGATGTGTTCGTCGCTGGTGATTTGGGTGGAGGGGGGCCCATACCCAGCGCGACACGCCCAGGAGCTGATGCCCGTCGACCTCCTGGAGCAGCTGGCCGACGAGATGCACGACCGCCGCGGCCCGGCCCGCGTGCCCGACGCTGGCTGGGGGGTGGGCGGAGTCTGGCAGGAGGAGGCCGGCAACCTCCACAGATCTCCGATGATCTGTTTCTAGGCCTCCCAATTGGGGTCCGAGTAGATGGGCTCGGAGGATCGCGCCGCATCACCGATGCATAGCCGATGCGGATCGATGTGGAGCCCCATCTCCTCCACGCGGGCGTCGCCGCTGCATCGCCGACGCTGCCGAAGCATCGGCGATGCGGCGCGATTCTCCGACCCCATCTACTCGGACCCCATTTGGGAGGCCTCCTAGACTGGGGGGGGAGTCCGGCAGGAGGAGGGCGGCATCCACCCTAGACTTCCGACGATATGATGACACTTTTGTTGGGCGCACTGCCTGGTCCAGCTGCGTCCGCTTAGACTGCCACGCGGCGGTGCGTCCCATCGCGGCGCGGTTCTTCCCATCGCGGCGATGGGTTCTTCCCATGGCGTCCCATCGCGGTGCGATTGGTTCTTCCTCAGGCATGTTGTACACGTATATGAGGATATCAGGAAAGCCTTGTTGAGGGGCAGCGGATTTCTATTTCTGCGAAACAATATCCGACTACGTTTTGTTTTTGTCAATCGTTGATTCTTCCTCGATTTGGGCCTCGTGGGCCTTTATCTGGCCCCAGGACCATCAAACATTGATCCGTGACGAAAAACTAGCCCCATGGAAGAGGTCGGCGTTTAGAAAGAACCAGTCGGCGGATGTCTGGACTCTCCTGACTCACTCGCTCGTTAATCGAACGGGGAAAGGCTGCATAAACATAACCTTCCGGAGCTCCGCGCGGATTTGGGGGATCTGCGCTTCAGCACCCCTGGCACGCTCCGCGCGCTAGAGGGGGAGGCGGGTCAGCGCGGAGCTCCGGAAGTCAATGTTTATGCAGCTTTTTTTCTTCTACCACTCTCGGTCCTCCGGGCGGCCTCACAGGGCCATCGCACGGGCAGCAAAAAGACTTGTGGTGAAGGGGAAGGTGTCGAAACCTCCGAGGGTCCAAGTCGCCAGGATAATCGGCGCTGGGGGTCTCCGGGCGTGTGTGAGATGGGGCGGGCCTTCTCAGAAGGCTCGGAAGTCCGCAAGCCTTCTGAAACAGTTGTCTATGCCTTCCCTCAGACACCGTAAACCTTTCAGAAGGCCAGAGGGCTTCTTAGAAGCCCGGCTGCCTTCGGAGAAGGCCTTCTCCCTTTCATTTCCCTCCCTCGCTCGCCGCCGATCGCCGGCCGCTTTTTCCCAATTTAGAGGCACGGGTCACTGTCTCTCTCCAAGCGGGGGGCGGCGGAAGGTGGCGCCAGCCTAAACTGAACTCTCTATTTTCTGCCTGAACCGTGGACATGATGCCGCCGAGAGCGGCGGCAGAAGGTGACGGCGGGGTCTGCACCACAAAAAATTACAGAGATTTGAAGCAGACCCCGTATCAGGTCCCCACAGAGCTGTGATGAGGTAAGTGAACGGGGAGCGAAAGAGGGAAGGGAGGGAGGGAGAACTTGAGCGGAGAACACAAACATAACGTGTTATGTCAGAAAGGCGCCACCTGACTTTGCGCCGCCCCCGCCCTCCCCGCCCACCGACCACTTAACAGACGGGGGAGGGGGGAGGAGGAGAGAGGACCACGGCCCGAAAACTTCATTGTTTGCAACAACGCACATTTAGAGGCACGGGTCACTGTCTCTCTCCAAGCGGGGGGCGGCGGAAGGTGGCGCCAGCCTAAACTGAACTCTCTATTTTCTGCCTGAGCCGTGGACATGATGCCGCCGAGAGCGGCGGCAGAAGGTGACGGCGGGGTCTGCACCACAAAAAAATACAGAGATTTGAAGCAGACCCCGTATCAGGTCCCACACCACCGCATAGCTTGCATTAGCGCCTGGCTGTGGCCGCGCCTGGGCTGGGTGGGAGGGTTCGGGCGCCTCCCACAGCCGTCACACATTCACTGCCTCGGCAGGGCTCCAAAAAACTCCGTAGATCATTCACAACACGAAATGGGTCTTTCACGAGCCTTTGCAGGGCGACCACTCTTCTTGTGAATCAGTCGGCTCCCGCGCTCAAGGATGTCTGGCGGGAGCGCGGCGCGGGCGGCCACCAGGGCGTGCGTCTTCATATACCTGAGCACGCTCTTCTCTGAAGCCCACCGCCCGCGCCGCTGGATGGCCCACGCCGTCCTGTAGCCCGTCGCCGCGTCGTGGCTCGGCCCCGAGTGCCTGGCAGCATGGGGCGGGAAGTGCTCGACACCGACGTCGTCGCAGGCTCGCCTCAGCGCCCGGCGGTAGGCATCCACCGAGCAGCTGAAGACTCGGTCCGAGGGGTCTCGCTCGGACTTCCTGCGCACGAGCATGTCACTCACATGCCGACGGTCGATCAGCACGCCCTGCCTCACGCCCGTCTTGGTCCTCTCGCCACGCTCGGTCACCCCGAGTCGTAGAGCAACGATCTACTCGCCCGCCTCGTCCACGTCGACCACGATGTCGGCCGCCCGCAGGGCGAACAGCTCCGCGGACCTGAGGTAGGCGTCCAGGGCGACCTCGGCGGCGTCAGCGGCCTCCACGCTCCCAGCCAACCTCATGGCCTCGTCCAGCACGGCCCAGAGCTCGCAACGTGAAGTCGATGCCAAGCTCGAAGAGCTCGGTTGGACCTCGGCAGCCCCGTCGAGAGCTCGGGCCACACGTAGGCAAGCCCATGCACAACGAAATCTCCTCGATGCGGGCCCACCTCCTCATCCTCGACCAGGCGGTCCAAGTAGCAAAGAACGGAGTCGTCGATCTCCTCTCGGCTCATCATCGGCAGGTTCACCTCCAGCGCGAAGTTCAGGAAGCGGCGCACGTTGGGCACGTAGCAGCCCAGCGCCGTCTTGGTGGAGACCGAGAACGGCAGCAAGGCCAGCCCATAGGTGGTTCTCTCCCGCCGTTGCGCCCCCTGTGGGTGCGCGCCCTCCGCGTCGTTCCTGCGGTGGGTGTTGCCCATCTTGCGGTGCTGAGCGTGGTGCCGTAGCCTCTCTTCACAGACGGCGTCCGATAGAAAGGGTAGCAGCAGCCAACCCAGGAGCACAGACCACCGCGGGCAACTGGACCGGCACGCGGTCCCGGCCGACGGCTGCTCATCATCCACGTCGGGCCCCCCGAGACGTGGCGATCGTCGATGGTCAGGCGCCTGGTCACCAAGTCGAACCCGAAACATCGCACGAAGATCTTCCAGCTCCGTCCAGTGTTCCTGTTGTAGCCGCTGTCTCTCCGTCGGGATCGCTTCTCGAAAGCTCGCGACGAAGCGATCCTTTTGATCTTGCGTCTGCCTCCAGGCGCTGCTGCAAAGATCTCTGATGATGTCGGTGATCGTGTGGCGAGGGAGCCCGCTGACGAGTAGGCGCCTCAGAGCCTGATTGGGGCCGCTCAGAAGTACATCCGTCATGAAGGCCACGCGCCACTCCTGCCACTCGGTGCCATCGGTGGCCCGCTGCGTGAGGTCGCTGTACCACTGCTGCGCCCAATCCTGTAGATCTTGCATCATGTCTGCGCAATCTTGCACCGCTTGCGCTCGAACATCGTCGGGCATGGGCGGAGGCCGGCCCATCGCACATGGGCTTCCGTCCCCAGTCAACCCGAGGCTCGACGGAAAGCTGCAGGTAATGACTCCAGCAACGTAGCGTCCCGGCGCCTGCGCTCCAGGGTCTCTGAGATCAACTGCTTCACGGCCCTCTCGGTCAGGTCGGCCTCCCGTCTCTCCTGCATGGTCAGCGTCGCGCCCACGTGGCACTCCGCCAACATCCTGCAGAAGTCGGAAGGGTACGCCTGGGCCACCCTTGTCCGAAAGCGACCGCTCTCGTCCTTGCCACAGAGGCTCGCCGAGTGGTTCTCGTGCGCGCAGGGGCGAACAAACCGCTGCATCCCGAAGGCCGCCCCCGTGAGCGTCGTCAGCTTCAGCGCGGGGCAGCCCCACATGCACTGCGGGAAGGTCACTCGGTAGGCACCCAACTGGGCCTCCCAGTCCACCAGCTCCTTGGTCACGAAGATCGAGGGAAACGGCGGACAACCCGGATCGGCAGGATGCTCGATGGATACCGAGCCGCCCGTGAGCCCGATCGCCTTCAGGATCCTCAAGCTGCTCAGCAACTGCGCGTTTCCAAGCTTCACCTTCTTCGCGTCGTCCCCTCGCAGACCCGGCCGACCCCGCAGCTGATCTCGCAGACGTAGCGGAGGGGGGCCTCCAGGCTGGAAGCGAACCCGCGACCAAGTAGAGCATGAAGGGCCTGAGTGTCCCCCGTCCGTCTCCACTTCCGCCAGCAGCTCCAGCCTCCGCACGTTGACCTCGTCCGTCAGGTCGAACTCCGCCCCGAAGCCGATGTCCACGTTGGTGCAGATCATCAGGTAGCCTCGCGAGCCCGCGATCCTGAGCAGCCAGTCCTCCAGGTCCCCGATGCGCGCGTGGCCACTGCAGAGGTGGACGAAGCGAAGCACCTTCACCGGGATCGAGACGCCCATCCTGAGCGGCTGGAAGGGGTCCACCTCCGCCAAGTCCGCCAGGGCCTCGATCCTCGAAGCCACCTTCTCCGGCAACACCAGCTCGTCCGTCCTCCGCTCCTTCGGGGCCTGCCCAATCGGAAAACCTCGGCTCGGCCCGTCGCTGTGGTTGCGGTCCGACGGCACCCGGCGCCAGTACTCCCGCATGCCGCACCCGAGGTCGAGGGCGGCCATTCTCCTGCACAAGATCAGAATGGGCCGGCTGGCCGATCTGCCCTTGCTGAAGCCGCCGAGGCAGACCATCGAGTCCGCGATGCGTAAGTGCCTCTTCCCCCAGCTCGCCCGGGTGCGGGCCGAGTGCCTCGCCGCGGCCACCCCCGTGCGCATCTCCAGCAAGTTGATGTGCTCCTTTTCCTCCCAGCGCTAGCGCACGACCTCCTTCCACCGAGCGATGTCGTCCCAACGCTCGTGCACAGGCGGAGCGCGGATCCGGGTACCCAACTCCACGTCGGTGCCCACGCGTCTGAAGGCCCCCCCCTCGCACCAGGCGTCCGCAGCCCAGGGCGAGGAAATGCCCGTCCAGACGGTCCAGCCTCCTCGAACTGCATATCGTGCTTCTCGACGCTGCTCCTCCACCGTTGCCACCGTAGAGATGAGCGCACCACCGTAGAGGCTCGCATCGAACATCATCACCATCGGGCCCCAGGGCGTCGAGAGGTCCACCGAGATCAGCGGCGCCAAGGCCGCAGCCGCAGCCAACTCCCTCAGCACTTCCCGTGGGACCTCGCGCCGAGCTCCACCTCGGAACTCCATGCACCATGCGTACACGTCCGCGAAAACGCTCAAAGCACCACGGCAGATCAGGAAGCCCCAGGACAGGATACCAACGATCCGCGCGACGGTGTCGGGTAGTTCCCACTTGTGGATCAGGAACTCCCGTATGCCGAAGACCGCCAACCACATCTTGTCCTGGTTCGGCGCCAGACGAGTTCCCCGAAGATCGCCACCGATCATGCGAGCGTCCGCCGCGCAAGCATCCTTGTGCACCTTGAAACCTGCGGACACCACCAACTCCTTGGCACCGAGCCAGATCTCCTCCACCGTCGTCGCCGCCTCCTGGCCAGGCCGTGTCGGCAAGTCCAGGCCCATGATGCCGAAATCGTCGATGTACTCGTAGTGCGCAGCAGGCAGACCCCGACTGAGATGGGGTAGCGGCCCGCCTTCGGCCAAACGTTGGTCGCCTGAAAGCGAAGAAAGCCCGAACTGGGGCCCAGTATTGAAGATGTCCTCCATGGTCGTCTGAGCCATCCAGCACGCCCAGGAGAAGCCCATCAGCGCAACCTTCACCCCGGCGTAGGGCCCACTCCCAGGCAGAGACGAACCTTCGGGAAGCAGCGCGTCCAGCGCATCCCCAGACACGCCGGGCAGCACGAAGTACGGCGCCAGCTCCTCCCCCAGCTCCAGCGTGTAGTAGAAGTCGGGGAGGTCGCCCGTGCCGAAGCACATGATCACGCCATCCCCCTTCATCTCCTCGGACACGTCCAGAAACGACATCGCACTGACGCCGCCCATGGCACACCACGGGGGAGACCGCCATCGCATGTTGGAGCGCCTCTGGTCGAACACCAGCCTCAGGGTCACCTCGGGCTCGCTCCCCACCAGCTCCGCCTTCTTCACGACGCAAAAGAGCCCGACCTCGTCCACCTTCACTGCAGTGCGGCACAACATCCCCGCCAAAGCCATCCGTCGGGCCAGCTGTAACATTTCCTTCTTATTGCGGAAATGCGGGTCCACGTAGTTGCGTATCTCGCAGGCCTGAACACAAGCCTCGCCATCCTCTCTCAACATCTCCTCCTTGAACATCTCCAATTTCTGTGCCACGCGAGGCGACGCAGACCTCACACTCACAGGTCTGGTCCCCGGAGGAGGTAGAGCGACTCGGTCCGGTCCCATTGAGCTGGAAACGTCTCGCCCCTGTCCGGCAGCCGTCCACTTCCGCCAGCACTCCTCCTCCGAAGTTCGGCCACCCTCTGTTTGAAGGTGGACTGGGACTGATGGCCCGCCGCCGAGGCAGCAGGACGCAGCCGCAAGAGCGCGGCTCCTTGTGAGGGTGTAGTCGACGGCGGCGACTGGCGACGAACTTCTCCCAGCACCCGCCGAGAAAGGTCCCCGTCCAGGTTGTCGGGCACGATCCCCTGGCCCCAGCAGTCGGCCAGGCCCAGTAGACTGTCGTCCAGACTCCCGCGGTCGAGCTGACGCAAAGCCAAGAGAGAACGATTCGCCGTCTCCACCAGCTCCATCTCCTCCTTCCAGCGCGACAGCACCCGACGAGAAGTCGAAGCGGGGCGCTCCGGGCGAGCGAACAGCACCACCTCGGACAGGATGTCCCGCCGCCGAGACATGAAAGCCCAAATTCGTCGTGCAAAAGCTCACGGGCCAGCCGACGGCGATGATGCGAGTCAGCTGCAGCAGAAAGAAGACACTAGCCAAAACAGGCCGACGCTCAGGGGCACCACGACGCCAGCTGCAAGGGCCCCCCGGCTCGAAACCGAGTAGCCCCAATTGAAGCTCCTTGACTCTCACGGCGGGGCCACCGCGCCCCCGTCCAGGTCGGAGCGCGCCTTCATCAGCTGCGCGTCGCGACCCATGGCCTTCTTCATCTCTTCCTCGGCGCTCATCACCCGAATAGTGCTCTCGTCGGCGAGCTGGGGGTCCAAGCGACGCGCCGCCTCCAAGTCCACCTTCGACTTCCAGTTCTTGGCATCCTTGGGGCGGCTCCAGTCGTCGCGGCTGTTCACGTTGCGGTAAGCCCTCGCAATGGCGTAGCCCTTTCGCACCAACCCCTCGAAGCTCACCAGGTTGAGGAGTCCCCTCTGACGATCTGTCATCAGCATCGTGTCCACCGCGGCGAAGGCCGCGATCATCTCCCGAGCCGTGTTGCAGTCGCTCAGGCCGCGGTCCCTGATGAAGTCCCGCGCCCAGGCCTCGGCCGTCTTGCCTGACGAGTAGATCTTCGACAGCACCTCGGCCGAGATCCGCTGCAGGTAGCCCTCGGGCATGCGGCTGTTCCACTCCTCGGGCTCGATCTCCTTGTACTCGTCCAGCTGCTCCATGAACACCTGCTGAGGCAACTGAGCCTTGAAGCGCATCCGCTTGATGGCCAGCTCGACGGCCTCCGGCTGCGAAGTGGCAACTCGCTTCTCGGGCGTCTCCATCAACACCGCGGGGGTACTCTTCGTGGGCAACCCGAGCAAGGCGACGGCAGAAGCCGAAGAACTCGCCCCCTCGATAGCAGCACCATGCTCGCCAGCCCCGGCCTCCGCAGGCGCCTCGCCCTTCAGACGAGCCTCGAACCGGTCCAGCCGCGCAATCATGCCCTCGATCACCTGCTTGTTTGCCTCGGCGTCCGCACGACCACGCGAGTCCAGAGAAGCTTCGAGTACATCCCGACGTAACTCCCTCGTCCTCTCGGCGGTCCTGATCTCGCTGATCTCCTCCATCATGGCCTTCTGGGACTCCACGAGATCGTTCAGCTGGCTCTCCAGCGCAGCACTCTCTCCGCCTGAAAGATAGCCAGGCGGCGGCAAGGGCGGAGGCACCGAAGCAGTCGCACCGACGGGCACATCCACACTCGAAGCGCTTGATGACCCAATCGAGGACTCTCCATACTCCACGCTGTCCGACCACTCGTGGGCCGCCCAGATGGTCAGAAGAATCAGGGACAAGAACATCGCAAACCAACGCTGAAGAGGCATCAGCTTCTGGGCCCACTCCTTCCACTCCCACAGGTAGGTGGCCCACTCCTGGACGACCTCCGAGCTCTCCACGAACGCATCCTTGGCCGTGACCAGGTAGCTGATCGTGTACACCCAGACCTCCTTCATATACTCGATCACGCCCAGCAACACCAGCAGCTCGTACAATGCGAACAACGCGGCCAGCACACCCAGGAAACGCTTGGGACTCCTCAAAGACCACCTCAGCGTCTTGAGTGACGAAGCCCCCGAGCTGAAAACGGCATACAGGACGTTCACCGCGATCGCCTGCTGACCACCCTTGCCGGGGCGATAAAGCGGCAACATCGGCACCGTCGACGCCCTCAATCCCTCCGTCGCCTGGCTGACGTAGGCGTCCCTCTGGGCTGCAGAAAGAGGTGGCATCGGCCGCCACCGAATCCCCGCCACAGGGTCCGTGAAGATGGACGTATTCGCCGTGATACAGATCAGGCCTAGCGTCAAGTCCGGACCGATGACGGCCCACACGTTGCGTTTCTTGCGGCGCACTTACTGCACCTCCACACCGTCGGTCGCACTCTGGCGGTAGAAGCGGCGAGACCATGGCTCCACTGGCATCTGTAGCTCGAGACCCTCGACCTCGTCCGCTGAATCCTGCTCCACGATAGGATCACTCACCAAGGAGAATAGCGACCACACCAGGAGACCGAACGGCCAGCACCCGAAGCGAGCCGTCTCGTCGGCGCTCTGCAGCGCACTCACCGGCAGGTCCGGCACCTGCCCCTCGTCGTAGCACTCCAGCTCGACCAGCTCCCACGAAGAGTAGCCCGAACTGTCGGAATCGCCCGCACTGCTGCCGCGCGGTGAGCAAAGGAAGAAGTACTCGGGCGAAGCCGCAGAAACCCCTGCGGGCATGCTCGAGCCAAAGAACTTGAGCGGAGAACACAAACATAACGTGTTATGTCAGAACGGCGCCACCTGACTTTGCGCCGCCCCCGCCCTCCCCGCCCACCGACCACTTAACAGACGGGGGAGGGGGGAGGAGGAGAGAGGACCACGGCCCGAAAACTTCATTGTTTGCAACAACACACAAGAGGGGGCACGACGGCAATCGCGCTTCGCCCGACGCGGTCTGGGCGGGTGAGGTATCCTTCTCTACGGTGGCGCGAGGGCGCGAGGACAACAGCGTTGTCAGCGGCGCGGATCGCGAAGTTACGTCTGTGCGCACGAGTCTGTATTCTCCTCCAGAATTTATTCGTTCGGCAAGCTTCAAGATGTAAGCACGAAGCGTTCGGCAGCGGCATTCAACATCAAAGTGAGCGGTCCGACTTAGATTTTGCAGAGACAAATGTTTCTCCTGCTCCTCCCCCTTCTCTTGTTACTCCTCCTCCTCCTCCTCCTCCTCCTCCTCCTGCTCCTCTCCTCCTCCTCCTCCTCCTCCTCCTCCTCCTCCTCCTCCTCCTTTTCCTCCTCCAAGACCGTAGCCGGTTTGGCTCAAGATGTTTTCGCCCCGTGGCAGAGCAGTACGGAAACCCTTGGTCCAGAGACAGCGCAGGACCAATTTCCACGCCTTCCTTGCGCCCGCGAGGTCGAGCTTCATAACTCTCGCCACTGCATTCGCCTGCAGCTGGGCCATGTTGGGGGCCGTCTTGGACCATCTTGGGCGGACTTGGAGGCCATATTGGACCATCTTGGAGGCCATATTGGGCCAACGTGGCCATCTTGGAGGCCATCTTGGGCCATCTTGGAGGTTTTTTTACGGAGCGAGGTCCTTGGCAATCTTTCCGGGTGGCCGGCGGGACGGGCCGAAGCCCCAGGGGGAGTTCTTTTGGAAAAAGAAGCAAAGCCAACACCGAGAGGGTTCAGCACGCCAGGCACCCCTGCGATGAATCGACAGGGGGCGGCGGATCGAAGACGCCGTGCCTTGGGCGTGGACGGGTGTTTTGGGAGGCTCTTATGGACTTCATGGGGGCTTCGTCAACTCGTACAGGTCTCTTGGGGCCTCTTGGAGTCCTTTTGGGGCCTTTTGTGGTTTTCTTTGGAGCCTCTTGGGGGCCTCCGGAGGGCCCGCTGGCGGTCTCGGAGCGCATTGTCGGGAACAGGCTCGACAAGTCTGTTCGTGCTTTTCTTCGTGGGCCCTCTTGGAGCCGTCTTGGGGGCCGCTTGGGCCGCCTTGGACGTCGCTAGGACCGAACAGACGCGTATGTTGCGGTCGGACTGAGGTATAAGATCGTGGCGGGGAGGGCACCCAATTGTTCTTCGTGTTTGTCGTATCTTGTTGTGCATCCAGGAGGAGGTACCCTCGAGAGATCTTATGGTTTGGGGGACTTTGGCCGGCGGAGTGTTGCATGTTTTTTGCCGGATGTTTTAATGTCTTAGGTTCGGCCGGACACTCACTGGGAATTCGATGGTTGCTGAGTGATGGTCGTTTCTTGGGCTGGCCCCCAATGGCATCCGGATTTGCCCAACAGGCGAAGGCCCTGGGACCATTCAAAACCACGCTCCTGAGGCGTGTAAAGAATCGGCGGCACGTAAGAGTGACCTTTCCCCAGAGTGACCTTTGGTTCGGGCACACTGGCCCCCCAAAAGGTTGAACGCGATGCGATAGCAGCGTCTTGCGCGCTCGGGTTTGGCCCCCCGGTGGCCCCCGAAAGTTGCGCACCAAAGGTCAGTCTGGCATAGGGCCACTCTTGCCTGTAGCCGGAAGATCTCGCGCGCAATGCCCCGAGGGAGCCCTTAAGCGGCCAAGGGCGCCCAGGAGCGCCCAGAGCTCTGTGCCCAAGAGTCGATGCCGAGAGCCTGATTCGATGGACCCGAGAGCACTCGACGCAACAGAGTGCCAGCGTAGAGCATGGGACAACCGAAACTGCGGATTATTTGTGGGCCAGCGGCTGACCCCAGTGGCACTAGCCACGGCCCACGCAGACCAGCTCCTGCGCCTGGGCGGTGGCGGCTCGTCTCCGAGCGATCTCGCGTCCGAGCGAGGCAAGCTCGTGTCCGAGCGCCAGGTGCTCCTCGGTCCCCGCCTCGCGGCCCTCTCGCAGCGTGGCGACGTCGCCAGCTGCATGCAGCTGGTTTCCGCCCCGCCGCCCGGCCCATTCCTCGATACATGAACGCTCCCCGGCGCCAGGAAGCGCCAGGAGAAGCAGTTACGCGAGTTGATTATCTACCCTACCCTTTGCTATCCTACCCTTTCCCCCCCACCCCCGAGAGTAGAGTTGCTGGGGAGGACAGGACGGCGGCGGACGGCGAGTGGCGCCGCCCCCACAGGACCTCACCGTCGAGTTCAGAGACGCGCAGGCCCGCCCGCCGCCCTCGCCGTCAGCGGGGCTGCGCCGATCCGAGGGGGCCTCCTGGCGGCAGGCAGGGCGTCGCGTCGCGCGCAGGGCCAGCCGGGAGGTACAGTCGAGCTTGATTAGCAGGTCGGCCTTGCTAAAGCAAGGGCGCCATTGTGCCCTGTTTGTTCGCGGTGTATGCCTTCTGCAGTTCTATGGCAATGTCGCCCCCGGAAGAGTCCTGTGTCCTCTCGCGTGTCCTCTCCAATCAAGCTCGACTGTGCAGCCAAGAGGCACAAAGCAAGGCCACTTCGGGCTCACGGTGGCTCCGGTTCTCGGGCAGCTCCTCAGATCCATGTGAGGCTCAAAGCTCGGGTTCCGATTCTCAGGCTGTTCGTTCGATCGCCGCAAGGATCCAAAGAAGGGGCTCAAGTTTTCGGGCAACTTCAAAGATCCAGGTCGAAGAACCTATTGAACCCGTTCGTGGCCGAGGCGCACCTCGGCCAGAAGAACAACTCAGTGCCTTGGCAACGCCCTGGACCGTGCTTCCTCACATTGAGATCTGTTCCTTCAAGGTTTCCCACTTCCGCGCTGTGCCCGCGCCCCGGCACAGTCGTACAAAGACTTCACATTCTGAGCGTGTTCCTCCCTTTTTCCGCGCGTTCTTCTCCTCCTCCTCCTCCTGCCGCCCGCTGTGCCAAATTCGGCTACGTGCATCCCACGTCTGCCTTCGATCACGATACCTGTTTTCGGTCCCGGATGGCCGTGCATGGCCAACCAGCCGAGACGCAACACAACAACATGCAGTCTCGAGTTTGTTTTTCAAGATTTAGTAGCACTGATTCCAATCGACGGGTTTTGGTCACCCCTCATGGTTTCAAACGGACGCGCCTGAAACCTTGATCGGAGCATGTGCCTCATGGGGAAGTCTTGGGCGCTCTCAGCGCCTTCGGAGCTCGCGGGGCCTTTTACTGGCCGCCTCGCCAGGGCGGCAGCAGCCGAGAGTGGGCTCGTCGCTCGTGGAGCGCACCCCCGCGCCCCCTCCCCCTTTCTTCCTCCTTCACCTTCTCCTCTTCTGATTTCTGGGGCACGCAACCATCTGGACCAACAGCTCACATTCTGTGACCACGCAAAGGTAGAGACAGAGTCACGGATCAAGGCTGCTTGGAAGAAGCTTGGTTCATTTCAGCGGTGTTCACTCTTGTTTGTGCCTATTCAGCATTTTTGTTGGTGCGGCAATGATATACGGGTGTGCGTTGTGGACCGTTCACGACAGACCTTGAGCAACAAAAACGGGCGACCCTGCGCCGAATGCCACGTATGATAGTGGATGCAGCACGACGCCGGTACACCGACGACCTGGTAAACGGGAATGCACAGCGTTGATGCAATAGATAACGCTCACATAGCACCAACGGAGAGCGACGGCGACAGGGATGCACTTTCATTACAGTCGTATTCAGGTTCAGGCACGGCCGCGTTACCAATGCATGTCACGAGTGGGTCCACAAAAGCGGTGGAACACACATATGTCAAATTGGTTACGAGGTATGGGCCACAATGCACAGACGACGGAAATGGCGATTGGTAGCTAATTTGGTAGACAAAGAACACATGGAGCTAAAGAGTTGCGATGTGGTGCCCACCTGGTTGAGATGCGCGCGCCAGGAGGCTGCCACAGCGCCCTCGTCTATGATGGGTTGACGAAATCAAGGTGTCATGCAGATGGGGACTCGGAAACGCTGGCCTGCGATGACGAGACGTGGAATCAAATTGAACACGTGTACATTCGTAGGTCCAGCTCGGACTCCCCAGCGCTCCCGCCGTTCCCCACTGCCGCACCGGACGCCCTCTGGGCGACATCGGCGCCGCTCCGCTCCGCTCCGCCGCCGCGGCAGCCCCGCATTATTGGGGGCACACGGCGCGCCCCGAGCCCGAGGTGCGGAGGCGATCCCATACCTCAGGGGCAACCTTCGGGTTTGAGGTTCGATATACGCGGGCGCTCTTCGGGGCCAGGATCGTGTCCACAATATGATGTTGTGTGTGCCCACCACTTTGTGGCAAGTATCGGCCCAAACGCAGTGGATATCCGTGAAGGCTGCGCCCTCTGCTGCGGGCCCCGTCTCTATCCGAATGGGGCATGCAGAGGTTATGTTGGTATGCCTGCGCGCCGTCGTGAAACGAAACCTCGCAAGTCCTGCGAGGGCGATTGGTAAATCACAAGACAAATCGAGTTCCAGATGATAGTGTTGTGGTATGTTTTTTTGTTGTTTCTCCTCGTGCTGCGTATTGGAGGCTTTCTTGGAACGACTGGGGACTGCTTGAGGCTACGTTGGGCAAGCTCGCGCGGCTTGGACGGTCTGTTGCGTTTCTCGGCCTAGTAGCTGTGCTTCCTGATTCTACACGTTGCTGGCTGCGCTGGGCCAGGGGCCCAAATGCGCCGCCCTCATGGGCGGAACCCAGCCGCTCGTTCGCTGTCGGTTGGCCAGCCTCGGGGTGCCTTTCAGCAGCTGCGCCTCGCTGAGAGCGTTCCAGGGGTGCCCAGATCGCGGCGGTGACCCCAGCGCGGGCCTTCAAGGTTGAACGCCGCCGGTGACCCAGAGTCGGCCAAGAGGCAAAGATCTGGCGATCGAAATGCCGCCGCTCGTTCAAGCGCGAACGATACACTCGGCGTCAGTAGACTACTTCGTCGCAACCGCTGGGTTCGCCTCGAAATTCTGGTCAGAACGCACCCCTGGAACCACTGGAGAGGTCCGGGAACCGGCATCGGTGCCATTTCGACTCCCCAAGACCACCCCAGCTGGGGGCCTGTCAGGCCATGTGGGACTGCCTCCGGGTGCTGTCTGCGCGCAGCCCGAGGCCCTGGGCACCTCTCGGCAGGTTCCAGCGGGCTCGGCACGTCCTTGGTTCGGCTCCAGGGGGTCTCGTGAGAGGCGCAATGGAGTCGCTAAGCCAGGTGTCGCCCGCACGTGCGCGAAAGTAGCCGCGCTTTGCACTCCACGGTCTGGAACGCCTCCCCCCTCGTCCTTCTCCTCCTCCTCCTCCTCCTCCTTCTCCTCCCGCTCCTGTCGTTGAAGCCTCGCAAATGTATAGCTGCCCCTCTTTGGGCATCAGCGTCTCCTGCCACCATAGCCCGTACGTACCCAGGACCTGCTTTCCGCGTTCGCGCCTGCATGGCGTTCGTTTTCGATCGAGGGGCGTGCCAAATACCTCGGGATCTTTCTCGGCCCATCGGCCCCCCTGGCCGACCAATGGCACGCCCCTGGGCGAAAATGGTGGCAGCGTGCTCACTCGCTTCAGCATGTGCGTTATGGAAGCGACGCCATAGTTCGCCAGTGCAACACGTCGGTGCTTTCTACTTTAAACTATGCAAGCCAGTTCTACCCAGTCCCCGCATTCACTGTACATCGCGAGCAGTACATATTTCTTAGATGCTAGGTTTGCCGCCGAACACCTTCCGCCAGGTAGATCTCCTTGCGATGGCAGACTGGTCGCCACCGCCCGTGCTCCGTTCACTGCAGGTCATGTCTGTCGCAGCCGCCACCCGATCAGCGTTTCACACCTTGGCAGATCTGTGGGAACCCCACTACGCTCACCTCCGCGACGCTGCATGGGAGGATAGCGCAGTTCACTCTTTCCATCGTTGGTTGGACGGGCTGTGGTCTCCCAGCGTTTTGGAGCAACCGCGCGCGATTGTGCAGTTCTATGCCCAGCTGCGGGACGCGCAGCGAAACCTTCCTTTCACACCCGCCATGATGCAAGAAGCTCACCGCGCAGCGCTGGCGGACAAGGACATGGCCAATGGAGCTAATCCGCCGCGCCGCCACCATTTCCAGCGTGCCTTTGCGGCCTCTCTGCGCAAGCTGCATTCGCTTCGCCCTTCACCGTCACCCTCACAAAGCGGGTCGGCGCATGGGGCCTACATATCGACCCTGCACTTTTGGCTGAGCGCTGGGAGACGCTCACCAGTGCACTGAGCAGTGTTCGCCCGAGCTGGTGCAAGACACTTGCTCGCGGGTGGACGACCACCGCCCGCATGCATGTGTTTGCGCCCCGCTGCTGCGTGTTCGGCTGCCGCGACCAGCCAGATTCATTCCCCCACTACCTCTCCTGTCCTCGCCTCTTGAGCCTCCTCTGGTCCCCCGACCCTCCACTCCTCCTCAGTACATTGACGCGCTGGGGCTGGGACCCCCAGCGGCTTACCCACCTGTTCCGAGCGAGCTGTCGCTCCAGGCCACCATCCGACGCATCGTGCTTGCGTTCCATTATTACAGTAAATACAGGACGGCCACTGCCAGTCAGCCGAGCGCACTGCTGGCCGCTGCCGCCCGCGCTCTCGTCGTGCGCTAGCCAAACTTTCTGCCCAGCGCGCGGCGGCTGAGCCTCAGGAGACTCGTTCGCCTCCGGCTACCCGCAGTCCTCCTCCTCCTCCTCCTCCTCCTCTTCCTCCTCCTTCTCCTCCTCCTCCTCCTCCTCGTCCTCCTCCTCCTTCTCGTCCTCCTCCTCCTCTTGCATTCCCCCCCTCTGCCCGAGTGCGGGGTTTCTGCAGGTTCTTGCCTCCGTTACCCAGCCCCGTGCGCGATGCTCAGCGGCCTCCGTGGACCCGATATTGGCCACGCTGCTGGGACACGTTCCGTACACGGTTTTGGCGCCATCATGTCCCGCAGTTGTCTTCGATTTTCTCCCACACACGCGCTGAACAATAGCTTACGGATTGGGACCGAGAGCTGCTCTTGTCTAGCGGCGGCGCGAGGGTGCAAAAACAACCTCTGACAATCCGTTCCCTGGCTTTTGGGCCAGAGCTCGGGCTTCCGGTGGCCATGTGGGCCGATTCTGGAACCCTTGGAACGGCGTCGACGAGGCGCACATGGTAGAAACGACCCTAGGCTTCGGAAGCGCTCGGAAATGTTCGATAACCTTCGGCGTTCGAGAGCGCGACCTGTTTTTATAGTTGCTTTACCCAAGCTGCCCTTGCACCTCTGCGTCTTCGACCCATCCGGAGCCAACGCTGACGTCCCCAAGCTCTAAATGAGAAGTGTGACTTCCAAGGGCACTGCATCCTGACAGCGTGTCTTGTCTATGGATTACGACTGTCACCCTTGCAGCGCGCAGCGCGGCCTGGTCGCCACCGCCGCGTCGCCGCGGCCGCGCCGCCGCGCGGCTGCGCGGGCCGAGGCGCTGGCGCGCGGCAGGGCACGCCCAGGGCCGCGCAGCAGGGCGGCGCGCGCGGTGCTGCTGCGCCGCGGCGAGGACTTCCTCGCGAGGAAGTGCGCGACGACAACCCTCGCAGAGCGCAGCGCGGCCTGATCGCTCGCGAGGCGGGGCCTTCAGCGGGGCGATTCGAGCGCGCGCGCGCGAGAGAGCGTCTCTCTTGCTTTCGCCGCGGCGAGGACGTCCTCGCGAGGGAGGGCGCCTGCGGCGACGGGCTCGAGGACCCGGGCGGCGCGCGCGCGTGTGCTGAGGAGCAAGTCTTAGCTTCGAGATTCGAGATTCGAGGTTTTCGGACGTGTTCGTTGGTTTTCGGAGGCCCTCCAGCCTCGGGATGCCTTCCAGCGGCTGCGCCTCGCCGAGCGTGTTTCATGGGGGCCCGGATCATGCCGAACGGCCGCAAGAGGCCCGAGGTTGAACCCACAAATTATCAGCGGAGGGCCCGGGCGGCGCGCGAGCGTTTGCTGATTTGGACGCGCGAAATTGGTACGGAAAAAGATGGGGTCGATGCCGAACAACAGACGGTGTGCAATTGGCCAGGCAGCCTTTCGTGTCAAGTAGACATGTCCGCGGCGACGCCGACAGCGAGTCGGGTTTAAAATGAACATGAATTGCTGTCGGTCGTCGCCGTATTGTCAAGACGCTGAACCACTTCGGGCTCAGCACGGTCTCCGATGTTCGAGCCGTTCCTTGGATCTATGTCGGGGGGCCGGTTCGTTGCGGAGATTCGCCGTCGCGACGAACGTGCCTTCGTCTTTCAAACAGGCTTCTTTATGAGAAAACAAAGACGGCACTCATGCCGTACGTGCCGAGCTGAGAGGGCCGATCTCGGCGATGGTGGTAATACTCGGGCTGCCTAGGTGGCCAACAGATTACACTGACACCAAGATCTGGGATTATATGTCGAGGCACCCCCCTGTGCTGGTACTGGTGCTCATTCCCAAGCCTCCGATAAGCTGAATTCCTTTGATGATCCTCATTCGCGGCCGTCTTCGTCTCAGGGTATAGCTGTTCTTTGGCTTTTCCTTGATAGCTGCATTGGCCTGGGAAGTCGAGGCAGAGCGCTCCCCTGGAGAGACCTAGGGAGTGGCGGTGTCGCTGGGGGAGTGGGGATTGGGGGCAGCGACAAGTGGGGGACTGGCCTATAGGGGAGGAAGCATCGACCCCGTGATCTCCCATTCCTCGTCGATTGAGGCTTGGGCCCCCTCTCCCGCCCAGGGATGTGCGGCTTCGCGATCGGAGGCCTGTCGCCGATTTATCGGCGACGTATCGCCAATTACAGTCGACTCGACCGCCCTACCTTCCCCGTGCGACCCCCAATAGAAGAAAGGAGGTGAGGGAGAGTGGAAACTATCGAGTTGAGGACTCACTGAAATCACACATGGGGGGCGCACATGGTGCAACGCTCCACTGGTTCCAGGGGGGCGGCATGGAGCCTGCTCGAAGGGAGGGTTCGGGGATCGAAGCCGGTGGAGCCTGCTCGAAGGGAGGGTCCGGGGATCGAAGCCGGTGGACGCTTGTTGCAGCACGATGCATGCGGATCGAAGAGGTCTCGAAGAGGATCGATTATCACGGGCCGAGTTTGGTGGATCGATGGGCGGGGAGGCGAGGAGGGGGAGGTCGGACGGGGTTATGGCGATGATGAATCCGTTTTAGAACGTTCTGGGAAGGCCGCGGCGCCCGACACACCCTCCAAAGTGGCCCGATCTCAGAGATTCTCGGTGTATCCTCACCCGAATTGATCCTCGTCCTGTCTTCGTCTTGGGAGGGAAGGTCGAGCGGTTCGAGCGGCGAGGGGCGGGAAGTGAAGACCTGCGGCTTCATCGTGGGCGACGGACGGGGGGGGCACAAGACCAGAGCCCTCATCGGGGGGGCGGATCGCGCAGAGGTGCCCAGTTGGGGGGCTGTGGGGCGCTGCGCGTATCTGGGAGCGCCGATCGCCCGTACGTTCGGACTGTCCTCCCGGCAAAGTCGAGTAGCTTCCACCAGCTGCGCTATCCTCGACTACGCGCATGATTGACCCTTCGCTGGATTGACTTGTGGTGCGGGCCCACTGGGGTCCCCCGATCGCCGAACGCGATGCGGCAGTAGCGTATTGCCCGTTTGTGTTTGGCCCCCCCGCGGCCCCCAGAAAGCCGCGCACCAAAGGTCAGTCTTATCCAGGGTCAGTCTTGGGAGTGGGTGAGGAGGATAAGAAGGGGGAGGATAAGAAGAATGACCGAGGAGCGAAGTTGGTCACTTTGGGTCTTTTGTGGGTTCCTGGAACCGTCGGGAGGCATTTCTGGGAACTCGCAGAGCCTCGGAGGCATCCAGCATGCGCACCACAGAAGCTGGCCTGCCAGCAAGTGCCTCATAACAAAAAAAGTTGATTCCCCTGACGGCCCCAACGCATCTATTGGAGATCTGCGGCGTCCCGCGAAGTCCACGATATAATGTACTCGTGGATTCCATTTGACGAGATTTCGTAATGTCTGCCAGCGTGAACCTCAAACAGTGAGTTACTGCACTGTGGATGTGAGAGGTACGCGGCACGGTGGTACAATTTAGGTTGTGTAAGTTATGTGCTAGCTGGTCCAGCACGTGTGACGCATGCTCCGTGTGCAAGCTTAGCGGTGTAAGCTCTGAATCTCAGTGGTGCAAGCTACGTGGTGAAATGTAGGCTGTGTCAGATATATGGTGTAAGCTATGTGGCGGATGCTATGCTGTGCAAGCTGGGTGGTGTAACCTATCCGGCGCAGTATATGCTGTGGGAAGTTGTAGTTTGCAAGACATGTGGTGCACGCTATTTGGTGAAAACCTTGTGCTGCAAACTAGGTGATACAACCTATGTGTTTCAGCCTACGTGATGCAGTCTGAATGGTAGAAGCTATGTGGTGCAAGCTATTTGGCCGCCCGCTAGGCCTCCACAGGGTGGGCAGCAGGCGCAACGGGCACCAGGCGAAACTCCGGCGGAGCAACGACACATGGGTCACCCACGAGGCACCCACGACCACCCGTCAGCCAAGCACCATGCGACGGCGAACCCCGTACAGACCTACACAGCGCAGTGGGCACCCACCAGGGTCTCACGACCGGCCACCAAACAGGCATCAGGCGAGGCAGCGGACCCACCCAATTGGTGATCAACACAAGTAAGGTGCCCCAAGAACAAGCACTGGTTGCTTCGGGAATATCCAGCTACTTGCGGCAAGTCCCGCCACCGTGCCAGCCCAGCATTCCGGGTTGCGACATTCAAGGGGGTACGGAAGGCCGTCACGTGTAACACCTCGTGTTTCCAGGCTTGGGGGAGCCGTGATAATGATGATGGGGAGTATGAGGACGATGGGGATGTTGACGATGTTTGTCTATGGTCGATGATGATAGTGGTGGTGGTGGTGGTGGTGGTGGTGGTGGTGGTGATGATGATGATGATGATGATGATGATGATGATGATGATGATGATGGTGATGGTGGTGGTGGTGGTGGCAATCACGTTTGTGACGATGGCGATGGTCGGTTATGATGGTTGTGGTGGTGGTGATGATGACGATGATGATGATGATGATGATGATGATGATGATGATGATGGTGATGGTGATGGTGATGGTGATGATGATGATGGTGATTGTGACGATTCTACTGGTTGTGATGAGGAAACGCGTGTTGATAATCATGATTGTGATCATGTTGTTGATGTTGTTGATGTCAATGATTGTGATGATGGTGGTGACGGTGATGCTGATGATGCTGCTGATGATGATGATGATCATGGTGCTACTGTTGGTGGCGATGGTAGTGAGGGTTATGATGCTCGATGATGATGGTGATGGTGAGGATTAGGATGAGGATGCTGATACTGATGCTGATGATGCTGATGATGATGCTACTGATGCTACTGATGGCGATGCGTTCGCTGATGATGATTTGCTGATGATGACGGTGATGATGATGACGATGACGATGATGATGATGATGATGGTGGTGGTGATTGTGATGGTGATGGTGATGGTAATGGTGCTGATGCTGATGCTGATGCTGGTGCTGATGATGATTCAGTTGAGGATGGTGATGCTGATGCTGATGCTGACGCTCATGCTGATGCTGATGCTGATGATGGTGATGGCGATGATGATGATGATCATGATGATGCTGTTGATGATGCTGCTGCTGATGATGATTGTGATGCTGATGATGATGATGATGAGGATGAGGAAGAGGATGAGGATGACGATGATGATGCTGATGCTGATGCTGATGCTGATGCTGATGCTGATGCTGATGATGATGATGATGATGATGATGATGATGATGATGATGATGATGATGATGATTGTGATGGTGATGGTGATGATCGTCTTCTGACTGGCTTGGGCTTGTCTTGGCCGTATGGGGGCCCATTGCTGAGGCTTGGGGTTCGCTTGGGCCGTTTTGGGGCCCTCTTGACCGTATGGTGGGTGTCTTGGGGCCGTCGTGGGGCCTTCTTGGCTTTGTCTTGGGCCGTCCAAGGGCTTTCCCCACGGGATGCCCTTCTGGGCCGTCTTGGATGCTTCTTGGCCCATCGTGGGGTCCTCGTGGACCGTCCTGAGCTGACGGCGGCCCGAACAAGCGAGAATGGGACAATGATTCAAACACCTACGGGGAATCAATGATTTGGGCTTCTTCAGATCCTGTTGGAGGTCCTCTCGAGACCCTGTTTGGCCCTCTTGGTCTTAGGCCGTCTTGATGCAAGATTCGGCCGCCTTGGGGCCATCTTGGGCTGTCTTCGAGGCGTCTTTGGCCATCTTAGTGTCCTTGGCTTTGCGAGGATTAGAACCCCTAAGCGCAAGCATTGCTTTGGGAATACAGTTTGGATTAGGGGAGACAAGGGAGTATGATAGGGGGGGGGCGGAGGACAAGAGGGAGGAGGAGGATGAGGAGGGCGAGAGGACAGGCGCGGAGAGAGGGATGCACGAGGGAGAGGCGTGGAGGGGATTGGCGAGGAGGAGGGGGCGGAGGAAGGGGGGAGGAAGATGAGGATGGAGGGTGAGGAAGCTGGGGATGATTAGGAGGATGGGGGAGAGATTAATGGCTGAGATTGGAGGGCCCCGCTGTAAAGTTCTGGGCTTGATGAGCCGCAGGGCTGTTCACGAAATGTTTTCCCCCAGGTCTTTGCCTCGGGGGTGTGCTCTCGGATCAGACCGCCCCGCAGTGTCAGTGTTTTGTCGCCCTCGATTGAGGGTCTGGATGTCTTGCGCAGGCAAACCTCATGCAGCGCTTGAGCCCCCCTCCTCCTCGTGTTCCTCCTCGTGCTCCTCCCCATCGTCCTCCTCATTATTCTCTTCATCCTCCACTTCTTCGTACTCGCCCTGCTCCTCTGTTTTGCATGCTCTTGCTGCTGTCCACCCTTCTGCACTCTTCCTGCTACTTTCTCTCGCCCTCCTCCTGCTCGCCCGCCTCTTTCTCACACCTCCCAATTGTTTGCTCCATTTTGATCCCTCCTCCTCCTCGGGTTCCTGCTGGCCGCCAGCCCCCCGTCCGCCCTCTTGTTCCTCCTCCTCCTCCTTTTTCTCCTCCTCTTCCTGCCACAAAACTCCCGTGGCTGCTCGCGTGGGACTTCAACATGGACCCGCACACTATCGCCAAGACGGGCATCCTGGTGCACATGAAAGGCCAGATCGTGTATGACAGCGACCACGGCACGTGCATGGTGCCGGAAAAGCCCGACAGCGTCAGGGACTACTTCATCGTCTCCCTCGCGCTGCTGGGCAAGGGAACGCGGGCACATGTCCTCACTGCCATGGCGGTCGAGGCCCGCTGCTCGCCGCACTCGCCAGTCCAGACGCAGCTGGGTAGGCGCGCGCCGGACAGGCTAGTCCAAGTCATGGACCGGCCTAGGCGATGGCCGCTGGAGGTACCAGTCCGGTGCTGCCGTGAGCCGCTCGACAGGCCACTGGTGCTGAGCGAGAGCGAAGCACTGGAAACGAGGCCATCCCAGGCCAGACACTGCATCGACCAGTGCTGGGAGACGCTCGCAGACGCCTACGAGAAAAACCTCAACAGGTACTTCACCTTCGACGGCGCAGACTTCAGCAGCCTTGCTGGGCATTTCGTCCGCTACGGCGCCAAGGGGGTCTCCCTCAGACCACCTCGCCCCTGCCTAAGGGGCGCGCCTGATGAGGCTACGCTGGCAGCTGAACGGGCGCACTACAGGCTTCAGCACCTCAACGAGGCGGTGGCCGAATCCATCAAGTGCGGCACGGCGGAGGCGCTGCAGCTCGTCCAGACGAGCTACGCCAAGCTCATCCACTTGGACTTCGCGGCCCTGCCGGAAGACTGCCCGTGGGCCGCAGTCAAGGCCACCCTGCTTCGCGACGGCCAAGCGGTCGCCAGCCTGGCAACCAACAGGGAGTACATCGGATACTGGGCAAACCAGGCCAAGCGCATCGCCGACGACCTCAGGAAACAAGCCCTGAAGCGGACGAACGAGGTCTGGCGCCAGTGGGTGCAGGAGCACTCGGACGGGGGAGCGGGCCCGCTGCACAAGTGGACCAAGCCAGACACCCCGTGGCAGACATTGGCGCCACCAGACGCAGGAGTGGCAGACCTCCAGATCGCCGTGCACCCCGCGGCCGAGGGGGTCCTCGCCACGTGGGCGAAGGTCTGGAAGGAGGAGTGCGACCACGACGCCCCGTGGCTGCAGCCGCCCAGCCCTGACGAGTCCGAGCTCGACCCCATCACTGTCGAGATGGTCGCGCAGGCCAGCAAGCAGTTCAAGCAGCGGGCGGGGCTCGGGGTCGCGGACTGGCACCCGCGCCTGTGGATCTCAGGCGGAGCTGAGGGGCTGACGCGCGTGGCAGCAGTCCTCGCAGCTATCGAGAAAGGCGCCGAATGGCACTCTTCTCAAAACGAACTCCTGTTCTTCATGAGACCCAAGCCAGCAGGAGGTCTCCGATGTCTTGGACTCCTCCCAGAGCTCGTTCGCCTCTGGGAAGAGATACGGCGGCCAGAGATATGGAAATGGGAACATCATCGCCAGCGCTCTTACGACTGGGCCACGCGCGGGCGCTCCTCAGAGCGCGCTGCGTGGATGCAGGCGCTACACGGGGAAGCGGCGGAGGCAGCAGGAGAACCTCTCGCCATCACCCTGATAGACTTGATCAAGTGCTTCGAGTACGTGAAGCACCACCTGGTATGGGAGGCGGGCCCCTACTGCGCCTCCTCCGGGTCATACTCTGCGCGCCCCAGGAGGACGGTCGATCCAAGATCGTTGTTCCTGAATGTTTATGTTGATCTGCTTAGAACCTCCGCGCTCAAGGATGACTGTCCAACGCTTCGGGATTGACTTGGGAACTTGGTTGAGCCCGTGCCGTTGGTGGTGCGGCCTTTCACGTTATAGGTGGGTGCCCTGCGAGCTCGTTCAATAGCCCGCCCCACCGCCCGGGGAGGGTGATCACTCCATGAGGATATGTGTTGATCTATCCTCGCCCCTTCGGCTCCAGTTCCCTGGTCCTGCCAACCTCTAGCATCGCGATACCCTCGAGATCCGCAGTCCTCAAGAAGGTGGTACAGCTCTCGGGATAATACTACTCTGGCGAATCGCTGGCCGCAAAACAGCGACGCCATCGTAGCCTGGTGGATGCGATACCCAGAAACCCAAACCTCCGACGTCGTGAGTGTTTCACAACGTGGGCCCCCGGAGGTCTGGACTTTTTCCGCGGGACCGCGATTTCTTTCCGAGTTGGCGTTTGATGCCCCGGTGCCTCGCAAGGGCGCCAGGCGGAAATGTGATTTAACGGCCACGGTGGATTCGTTTCGCATCGAAAGGAGGAATGGTGGGACAGAAGACTCGGTCCTAGTCGCCCCCTGTTTGCTCCCTCTTCCCCTCCCCCTTGACGCCGAGCTTTTGTCGGCGGTGCGACGTTGGCTAAAGCCTCTGCGTCGTCGTCGTCGCCGCCACGCTCCGTCGTCGTCGTGGCCGCTGGTCGGCGTCCCGAGGCGTCGGCAAGACGTGCCGCCCCTGTTTTCTTGTCGTGTCCTTTTGATCGGCAGGCACCTGGTAGATTCTCCTCCCTTCCTCCTCCCGTCCCCCTTGATCTCTTCTTCCCTCGTCCTCCGTCCTCGTTTCCAGACCCCGGATGTCGTGCTTGCTTCACGGCGTGGCTCCCAGGGGTCTGGACCCCGTGCCGGGGACAGTTTATCCTGCCCTGGGTTGTTTTCTTGACGCCCCCGAGGCCAAGTGCCGGGTGAAGGCCCCCCGACGCCGAACATCACGAGAAAAGCCTCCCGTCACGATTCTGTTCAGGACGCAAGGGGGGTCTGGGCTCCTCCCTCTCTTCTCGTCCGCCTCCTCCTGCCCCTCCTTCCCCCCTCGGTCGCTCGGCGCCGAGCAGTCGCCCAGCTTGCGCCGCGCGCGCGCGGGGGGGGGGCGTAGGCGCGCCCTGGGCCCGCGCGGCCAGCGCAGCATGGAGGCCCCCGAGCCGGGCCAAGGCGGGCGCTTTTGGGCGTTGTCGTCGCCGCCATTGCCGTTGCCGCCGCCGTCGTCGTCATCGTCATCCGTCAGAGGGGCAAGATGTACCGATACCGCTGCTCGTCCTTGAGAGGCTTCGTCGCTACGGCTGGATTATCCTCGACGCGCTGGTCAGAACACGCCCCGGGAGAGGTCCGGGGTGTAGCAGTATCGGTGGATCTGATTTCGCCAAGTCGGAGGCCAGCCAGGCCACGGCGGGCGTTTGGCGTCGTCGTCGCCGCTGCCGTCGTCGTCTTCGTCGGCCCCAAGGCGGGCGATCGGGCGTCGGTGTCGTCGCCGCCGCCGTTCTCGCCATCGTTGATGTCGTCATTGCCATCGTCGCTGTTGCCGTCGTCGTCGTCGTCGTCGTTGTTTTCTTCATCCGTCCGTCATCGTCGTCGCTCCCGCATGTTGCGGAAAGGGAACCCGCAGAGCTGCGCCAAGGCAGCGGGCGGTGGTGAGACCTCCGTACCTTTTTCGTCCTCCCTCGGGAAAGAATCGCGACGTCCTTCCTGCCCTGCCGCGTTGTTGTTGGCCTTTGGAGGCCAGTTTTCGGGCAGCGTGGCCACCGATGAAGTATCATGGGAGAAGTTTCAGGTGGACGCTCTTGGCTTGTCCTTTCGACACGTCGTTCTGTGCGACAACGAGACCTTCGAGCAGAGTGACGTGGGCTGTAGACCTCCTCATCATCCTCGTCCTCGACCCCCTGTATATAAAGAGCTGATAAGTAAGAAAGTCCAAGCGGAATCGAAGGAGGCTGTTGGAGGCCAGGGATCAGTTGGGGAAAGGAGAGTAGAGGATGGAGGAGTGCGGAGAAGGGTGAAACACCCCCAGTGGGCTATCCGGGCGCACCCCTATCTAGGATCCCTGACATGCATCGTCTTGATTTTGTCAGCACGGGGCTCCCGGACGTCCCGTCACGATCCCCGGGACCGGTTTTTCATTCGGAATAGTTCTTCGACTGTCTTTGGGCCCAGCGAGGGCCCCCAGAGGCCGCAAATAGGAAAAGCCGTCTGTCGTGAATTTTTCACGACGCCAGCATGTTGGGGATGGGCACGGGGCGAACCCATCGTATATCCTCAGGGTGGGACCCTAATTTTGGTCCAGTCGAAGATCCAGCGGGGCCACGAACCCGTCGACCCGATTCCTGGGGATCAGATTCTCGCCACGGACAGCTTCTTGTTTCCATGGCCTCGGGGCCCGAAAGGTGGGGCCGCAGGACAATGGATCTGTGAAGAAACGCCTCTCGATTCTCGGAGGAGGAGGAGGAGGAGGAGGAACAGGTACCGATACCGCTACCCTTGCATCGTGTTCGCCTTTTTGGGCCTTCGGGAGTGCCTCGTCGCCACCGCTGGATTCGCCGCCTAATTTCTGGTCCGCGCGCACCCTAGGAGAGGTCCGAGGGTTAGCCAAATCGGTACCTTTTGATTTCCCAGGTCCTGTTTCCCTGGATGGTCGCGACGCCTCGGGGTATGGGTTCGGCGGGGGTGGAGGGAGTCAACAGTAGTCATGAAGGAAGGAGTGAGCTGCCAGCTTGGACGCTCTCGTCTGCGGCTGGCTCGGCGCCGCACTGCCCCGACCCAGGAGGTCGGCCGAAAACTTGCTCGAGTAGTGAATCTTCTTTGCGCTGCCCTAGCAGCTTCTCCCTGGGGGTGAGAAGAGAGGAGAGGAGACGAGAGGAGAGGAGAGGAGAGAAGGGATAATGAGAAGGGATGATGGGGGATGAGCAGGAGGTAGCAGAAAGGAGGAGCAGGAGGGGGGAAGAGGAGGAGGAGGAGGAGCATGTGGACAGCGGAGGAGGATGAGGAGGAGGATCGAGCCCAGCACCCCCACCCTCTCATCACTCGATCGCCCCGAGTCCCCCCCTCACTGGCTACGAGCAAACCGCTCCTCCTTCGCAGACGTACGAAGCAGGAGCGGATGAGAGAGGGATGATCAGGGGCATCGTTAGGGAGGGATCAACTCAGGGGGGAACGCGTCGACCCCCCAAGGGCCCGATAACCCACTCCGCCGAGGGACGGGCGGATTCGGTATCGGGGGTCCATCGCCGATCCACCGGCGATGTAGCGCCGATTCCAGCTAGATGCTTCCCCCTCTGGGCAGGTTCCCCCCCTAACGTTTTCCCTCAGACGAGAACGGGGGAGAGGGAGAGAGGAGGGATAGGGGCGAAGGAGGAGGAGGAGGTGGAGGAGGGAGCAGGAGCAGGAGCAGGAACAGGAGGAACAGCTGGAAAAGGAGGAGGAGGAGGAGGAGGGGAGGAGGAGGAGGAGGGGATGAGGGAGGGAGGAGGGATCGAGTGAGAGGGAAGAGGAGGAGCTGGCTCCAGTGGGGACCCCTTCTCTGTGGGAGGCTGGCGCCGCGCGCTCATGGTGGCCGGCGGCGCTGTGGCGGCGGCCGGCCTCGCCTGGTGCTCTTCGTCGTCGTCGTAGTCGTCGTCGTCGTCGCTGTCGCCGTCGCCGTCGTCGTCCACGCCGTCGTCTTCGTGGGCGTCGTTGCCGTCGTCGTCTTCGTCGTCGTCGTTGTCGTCGTTGTCGTCGGCGTCGTCGTCGTCTGCAGTCGAGTTTTGGCCCGCGCGCCTGGGGACAGGTAGGCTGCCGCAGTTTCATCGCGGGCTGAGACCATCGCGCTGCCATCCGAGGCGGCGTGCGCGGACCCTGCCGCGTGCTTGGCAAGGCGCGCCGTCGCCGCGGCAGAGGCAGTGCCTCGATTTGGCGGCCGTGCTGGACCAGCACCACGGCGCGCAGGCGCCGCAAGTGCCCACCTTTTATGGGCAGAGGCAATTACTCGATGTGTGGAGGATGCGGCGACTGGACGTGGGATGACCTCCTGCGCAAAAGCAAAGGATGGCTCTCCTGCGGCACCTTCGTCGGCAGGCCTGCGCTGGGCCCGTGGGGCAGCCGCTCGCGTGGCTCCCGCGCGGCCCGCGCGGGCCGCAGAGGTGCTGGAGGGGCAGGGGCTGAGGGCGGCTCGAAGGGGCAGGAGCTCGGCGGCGCGCCAGGTCCGACGCCCAAGGGATTCAGAGAGGCGCCAGAGGCTATGCAGGGGGGGCGCCAGGAGGCGGCGGCATTGGCGGCCCCGCGGAGGTACGCTGCCCCGCGCGAGGGGGAGACGGCGGCGAAGGCCAAAGCGGCGGACACCTTCGCGAATTTCAGTGCGGCCAGCTCCCAGGCGGGCGTGCGCCGGCAGGTGCTGTAGGCGAAGGAGGCGCGGGCCAGGCCGACGAGGGCCCATCTGGGTGCGCAAGAACAGGAGCACGATCTGGCCGCCGACGAGCATGCCTCGGCCAAGGCCCACCTGGAAGGGGGCCCACAAGGTGTAGTTGGGGGAGTCCACCGGCGAGGGCGGAGGAGGTCGGCCGACGGCCTGAGGCTGCGGAGAGGTTCCTTGGCTTCGAGATCCCGTCGGACTGCCTGGAGGAGCGCGACGAGGCGCGCGACGCGGATGCCAGGGCAGAACTGTTGAAGTTCAGGGTCGAGCTGGAGCGCCACCAGAAGGAGGGCAGGAGCGCGCTGGAGGATGCCGACCAGAAGAGAAAGGAGGTGGAGAGGGTGCGCGCTGAGTTCTACGAGCACGCCGGGCAGAAGGCCGCGAAGCTCTAGGAGGGCGCGGACCATGCAAAGGCGCGCGCGAGCAGCGCGACCAAGAAGAGGCGAGTCGGCGAGGAGGCGAGCCAGGGGGAAAAAAAAACGTTGCAGCGGCTGCAGCGGTGGATGGCGCGGGCAAGCAAGGGCCCGAGGCGCCCCGGCGAAAGCGGCCGCGGAAGGGGGCCGCGGTATATCTGGATGAGAAGACCAAGTTCGGGCGATGGGCGGCGAAGTTGGCAGGTGCCAACGCAGATGCGGACTAGAAGCGGATGGGCTTACAGGGCGCCGCGGGCGCAGGCGAGGGCGGCAGCGACAAGGGCCAGTTCGGCAGGCGGTTCCATCTCCCGGCGGGTAGCGTCGCCATGGCGACAGGGGGCCTCGAGGTGACCGGGGGAGCTGCGGGCCGTCAGATTCGACCGGGCGGCGGAGCTGCAGCGCGTGAGCGCGCGCGTCGAAAGGGCGCTGCTGAGGCTTGGAAGAGAGCCGCCGCTGGCGAGGGCGGGCAAGGAGGGGGCGTGCCGGGAGAGCGGCGGCCGCAAGTTCTGGGGCGGCAATGAGGAGGGCGACCAGCGGCAGCTCGCTGGCGCGCCGGGTTTCTCGGCGCTGGAGCTCAGGGTGGACAAAGGCGCCCAGGGCGCGAGGGGCGACCCCGGGCTCGACCGGGAGGGCCAGGTGAGGAGCGGGGGGGAAGTGCTGCCAGCGCGGCGCCCCCTTGCGAGGGCGGGCGAACGGCCGCGGGTCAAAATCCCGAGGGCGCCCCAGAGGCGAGGGGAACTTCAAGTTCGCGGTCGCGGCGCCCTGTCTGACAAAATCCGGGGGGGGGGGCCTGGGGGGGGGCGCCCCGGGTTCAAAGTCGCCGCGAACCGGATGCAGCAGAGGCGGGGCGGGGGGCTGCAAGGTGCAATGGGGAGAGAGCGGGGGCCAGCCACAGCGCGCGGGAAAGGCCCCTTGCCCGCTGATGGCCGTGAAGAACCAGACCAGATTCACTGATTAATTGGGGGGGGGGGGGGGGGGGTTGCGGGTGGATGGGCCGCGTCCCTGGGCGAGGCCGAAGAGGGCGACGGCGAATTGGCGAATGGCGCGCGGCCTGCGCTGTGGCGGGCCCGGCTGGATATAGGTCGAGGCAGCCAGGGGGGCGAGCGCGATCAGGGGCGCGGCCGAGGACAGGGGGGCCCGGAGACGGGGGCGCGCGCAGAGGCGGGCGACCGCGGGCATTTTCGACGCCCTGGGCACGAGATCCCCTTGCGCATTGTGCATTGTGGAGCTGTTCGTCGCCAAACACGGGCGGTTGCTCGACGGGGCGATGGGGGGGGCGGGCGCAAGCGGCTGCCGGGGGGCGGGGGGCCCAGGGCCAGGGGGGGCGCCCGGGAGGAGGCGGCGGCCGTCGACGCGGACGCGTCGCCCGGCGAGGGGGGGCGGCGCGAGGGGCGGCCCGGAGGCTCGGCCCCTAGGCCCATGCGCGGCATCGGGCGGTCGGAGGCAGCCTGGGACACATTGCCCTCGCGACGGACGCAAGAACGCATTCCAGCCTGGAACGGAGGACGCAGGGGCCACTGCAGCGCCGACGTGGCCTTCAAGCGGGACGGCGATATTATCACTTGGACGGCCAATGCCAACGGCTGGAGCTCGGCCGCGCGGCGTTTGGAGGAAGCGCAGACCAGGGGGTTCGACGCGCCCGAATACGCGCTGCTGCAGGAGCACAGGCGCATGTTCGATAGGGCGCTGGACCACGCGAGGAAGTAGGCGAGGGGGGGGGCTGGAAGGCGCGGCCATGGGCAGCACAGGCAACCAATGACACGGCCATGGGGCTCAGTGGCGAAGCGGCGGCGCCAGCGACGACAGCGAAAAGCAGCAGAGGCACATAAGGAAGCATAGGAAAGAGTTGGCCACGCCGATGGGCAGCTGCGGAGGTCGACCTTGGCTCGCAGGTCAAGGCGCGGATCGGATCGGCCCCCCTGGGGCGCGTGGTGGGCCTCGAGGGCAACGAGCGGCACCCAGAGGAGATGGGGGGGCGAGAAGAGGCGAAATGCGCTTTGCATGATCGGCGGAGACTGGAACGTGGACACTGGCTGGCTGGATGAGTGGGCCCGCAAGACAGGGGGGGCGCTGGCGCCCAGCGGAGGGGCGACGACCGGGGGCGAGGAGCTCGACGCACAAATCGCGGCGGGCGAGCATGCCCCCAGGGGGCTTGCGCGCGGCCGTCGCGCTCTCCTGGGACTACGCCTCAGAGGGGTAAGTCGGCGCGCGAGGCTTAGAGTGTTCCGCGTGCCTTGGAAGGCGCGCTCACGCTGCCGGCCTCTGCGAAGCTGGTCTGGGAAGCTGGGGGGGGCAGGGGGGCGCGCCAGAAGTGGCTCGCGGAGGTGGATGACTACCGACACAGCCCAAATGCGCGCGTGGCGCACATCGGCAGACAGCCAGCGCATCCCATGGCTTTACGCACATACCGGCTCCGGATGCACGTTAACGGCGCCGGATGCATGCATCGCCGTCAAGGGCCCTCGGGCCGAATAGCCTTGAGCCAAAATTGGCAAGAAGGAGGGCGAGGAAGAAGGGGAACATTTGGATTTGACGCTTGGGGAATGGGAGGACAATAAGCGGCGACGAGGAGAAGGACAAATGTCCTGTCAAGCTGAACAGCACGATCACCGCCTTTCGGCGGACACAAGGGGGGAAGGAGAGGCGCAGGATAAGGAACGAAGAGAAGCAAAGCAGGAAAAGAGGGTGTATGAGAAGGGAGAAGAATTAGAAAAGCAGAACACACACGGAGGAGGAATAGCAGCAGAGGGGCGGGAGTAAGCTGAAGAGAACATGAGGACTATATGAGAAAAAGAGGAGGACGAGGAAGAGAGGAGTACGGTAGGAGGAGGAGCCACTGAAGAGGACCGGAGGAGGACGAGAAGGGGAAGAGGAAAAGGAAGGAAAGGAGGAGGAGGAGGTGGAGAACGAGGACGAAAAAGGCCAGGAAGAGGAGGGCGAGGAGGAGGAAGAAGAGGAGGAGGAGGAGGACGACGAGGGGGAGGAGGAAGAAGAGAGGAGGAAGGGAGGAGGAGGACGAGGAGGAGGAAGAGGAGAAGGAGGAGGAGGAGGAGGAGGAGGGCGTTGTCACCTTTGCCGCTGCGGGCGCCGCCGCCATCGTTGTTGCCGTCGTTGCCGTTGTCGTCGCCGTCGTTGTCGTTGTCGTGGTGCCGCCCTTGTGTCGGGTGACACTTTTTGTTTTGTTGAGGTTGTGGTGTTATTGTTTGCTGTTTTTGTCGTCGCTGTCGTCGTCGGCTTCGGCGCCGCTGCCGTCGCTGTCGTTGGCGACGTCGCTGTAGCGTCGTAGTGTCGACGGGTCCGTTTTTATTGTGTTGTCGTTCGCTGTTTCTGCCGTCGTCATTATAATGACGACGGCAGAAACAGCGACGACGATAGCGACGACGACGACAACGGCAACGCCAACGGCAACGACAACGGCCGTCGCGGCCTCCGACCTCGCGGGCGAGCCTCCCCGGGCCGAGAATCTTGCGCACACCCTCGCATGCTTTGCCTTCGTAGCCTTTGCTCTTGCTCCTGCTGCCCCTCCTCCTCCCTCCTCCTCCCACCTCCTCCTCCTCCTCCTCTTTTTCAGTACTCGTCCTAATCCTCTTCCTCCTCCTCCTGCTCCTTCTCCTCCTCCTCCTCCGCTTAAGTTCTCCTCGATCCTCGCCCTCGTTTTCAGCGCTCCCACGGGAGTGCACTCGCGATCTAAATAGTGAAACGATTCGCCATCTGGCGCTTGATCCAGCGCGAGGCAACGAACACGCGATAGCGCTCCAAAATTCTTTTGGAAGCTTGCTTTGGATGGCAACCCCTACCCAGCTTAGCAATACAACCCACGAACGTTTCGTCCATGAAAACATGAGCCTTGCGCGGATTGAATTTTGTTAGGCCTATGTCGTCGACAGTGTGCGTGCAGTAGTGGAACTTGGGCCTGATTTTCCAGAGACACTGGCCCTCTGCGAAAGCGACGTTGCTCATCTGATGGATCCAACACAGAACTGAACTCTTCCTTCCTCCTCTTCCTCCTCCTCCTCATCCTTCTCTTCCTCCTCCATGTCCTCCCAATTCCTATCCCCCACCCCCTTTCCCTCATGCCTGCTGATGCTGCTCCTCCTGATCCTTCTCCTCCTCATCCTCTTCCCCTCGAGCCCTCCTTGAATCCTCGTCGAGCCTTCCTCCTCCTCTCCCCCTCCTCCCCCACCTCCTCCTTGCCCTCCTCCTCCTGTTCCTCCTCATCCTGCTCGTCGTGCTCCCCATGTCCATATCCCACACCCTTCCCTCATTCATGTTGCTGCTCCTCATCCTCCTTCTCGTCCTCATCCTCTTATCCTCCTCGAGGCCTTCCTTTCAATCATCCTCGAGCCTTCCTCCTCCTCCCCCTCCTCCCCTCCTCCTCCTCCTCCTCCTCCTCCTTCTCGTCCTCCTCCTCCTCCCTCCTTTCTGACGTGCGGGCGCCTGCTGGAAGGCGTACAAAAATGTGTAGCCGGCGTGCTGGGCCTCCACGGCCTGCTGATCAGGCATCCACGTGCCGTTCAAATCAAGCACGTGCAAGAAGTGTGCCAAAGCCCAGAAGAGAACTCGAAGCAACGCGTGTTTTTCTCCAGGGAGAGACCACCGCCATGTTAAGTCTGCCATATACCCACAAAGCAGTTTCACATGTGCGGCCTTAACCTTGGTGCTCAGTTCGGGGTATTCCGTTTGCTTGTTCCTTCCACAAGTGCTCATGGTGAGATCCACTGGGATCGGTTTGATGTCGTTCTTTCTGCACCACCTGGGAAATCGAAAACGCATGCCGACTGACTCCGCCCACGCGTCCCCCTCATCCCCTCTCCCATGCTGGGAGAAGGAGTGGAGGGGATGCATGGGGTGGGCCCGTCGTGTTGGCCCCCGCCACTGCTTGAAATCTTCCCGAACGAGTTTGAAAGCATGATTTCCCCGCGTGGCATTGCCGTGCTCGCCCGCAATCCAGCAAAGAGCTGAGATTCCAAGCACATCGGATTGGCTCTGTATATATATATATATGTGTATACACATGAATATACATACATACATACATACATACATACATACATACATACATACATACATACATACTGTCTTGTTTGCCTTATAACACGCGTGTCAGAGTTCTCACATACGGGATTGGCGGATGGGCGAAAGCCCGATGTATCAGCGATATGTCCGCCTTCAACGAGCACGACCAAACCATTGGCAACTGCGTCCGCAGCTGTTCCCTGGTACCAGTCGTGCAGCAGATCATCCCACAAAGTTTGAAGATGAAATCCAGAGACCACATTAAAAGGGCTCTCACGAGAAACCGAGGCAAGCCATTGATCGTGATCCATCTGCGTCACGCGCCAGCCAGCGTGCAAGGTGGAGTCCCCAAAATTGTACTCCGGGATGCCTTGCAAGAGCATCTTAAAAATGTAGCCGATTCTCCTTCCCCCCTTCTCCTCGCCTCCTTTCTCCCCCCTCCCTCCCTTTCTCATCCTCTAACCTCCTATCCTCCCTGCCTTCCCTCCTCCTCCTCCTAGTTTTCCTCCTCCTCTCCTCCCTTCCTTCTCCTCCTCCTCCTCCTTCTCCTTCCTCTCTCCCCTCCCTTCTTCTCCCTCTTCGCCTTTGCTTGTAAGCTTGCACGCCAAGCATCGTTCACAAATGAGCGTCGCGCTGTAGTTGCGCTCGGAAAAGTGACACTCGCGCCTCAGAAGGGTGCCAAGGAGTGAATGCTGGCCTCCATGGGGTTTGCAATGGGTATCGGCGCCTGCTTTTGCGGTCGCCCTTGAAGCCGACGCACACCCCTCGGAACCCTTCTGCAAGAGGAGTCCCAGCTCCAGGCAGCTCGTTGGCATTGTGATCGCACGGTGGACGGCGCCCTGACGCGATGACGCCCAGGTCCCATGCGATGTATTTAGCAACCTCGACATGGACATGGAAGAGACATCCCCTGAGAATGAGGGCCCTCGACGCTCTCCATGAGGCCGAGCCCACTCAAACAAAGGAGCTCCCCATTCCAAGCCCACCTCGATCAACACGGCGTCTCGAGACGCCGCTTGGCTCACTAAGGCGCAAGGGAGCGCCAATATCGGGAATTTGCAATCCCACACGCACGTGCCTCCTTGCGAGACGCCCGTGCGTTGCACCATTGCCTTGCGACCTCTCCCCGCTCTCTTGCATATGCACGGGGGCGAGAGCGAGGATTGGCGCGCGACAATACGAACGCAGCGGGGGCGCGTGTCTCGGAAAAAAGAAAAAAGACATCAGCATGCACATTCGGACGTCCGCGCGGATTGGGTCGGAGTTGGGCTCTGCGCTCCGCGCGCGCACGTGCCTGGGGAGTCCGCGCGGATATCTTAACGTCCATGCTGATGCCGTTTTTATTTTTCGGATGTCCTGCGGTATGAATTGTGCTCCAACTGAACACGACGTACTCTGTGTTCTTGAACACCTCGGGATCTAATCATGCAGGACAGGGGCACTGAGGGAGGCACTCAAACAAAAACAGGCAAATCAGGCGTTCATATTTGTCCAGGAACCTCCACTCCGTCAACGTGGATCACTATCCCAAGGGTGCGGCCGAGATCGTCCAAGGTGTACCCCGCAAGCTCCGGATGGCGTCGCGCCCAGTCCAAGTGCTGAGCGTTGCGCCAGAACTCGTTGATGCCATTGGCGCCCTCGCGCCCAAGCAAGCTCAAGGATCGTTGCAGCGGCCCCGCTTGCCACAACGCCTGGAATACTTTGTACATTGGCATCACGTGCACCGTAGTGGGAGTCAGCGTGTACGAAGCGAGGGTCTCCAGCGGCAGCGTGAGCTCATCTGGCTCAAGGTCGAAGCCCAGCTTGGGGCCGATCCACCATGAGAGCCGTTTTAAGTTAGAAAAGCCTTCCTCTCCCCTCCCCCTCCTCTTCCTTCCCCTCATCCTACTCCCCTTCCGTTCCTCCTACTTCCCTTCGCACTGCAAGGGCGCCCGGGGCAACGATACCAACCGCGGAATTCAAGGTTCCATCAGGTTGGTCCATGACACATCCTCGTCCGTCTCCTCCTCCTCCTCCTCCTCCTCCTCCTCCTCCTTATCCTCCGCCTTGTCCTCCTCCTTCTCCTTCTCCTCCTCCTCCTTCTCCTCCTATGCTGTCTGATTCTCCCCCTCAACTCCACTTCCCTGCCCTCCTCCTCCTCCTCCTTCTCCTCCTCCTCCTCCTCCTCCTCCTCCTCCTCCTCCTCCTCCTGCGCGTCCTCCTCATCTTCTCCCTCCAAACCAAAAAAAGCAAAAGCAATCCTATGGAAGTCCCGCTCGATATGACCAGGATGTTGACCGCCTGCTCCAAGGCGGGAAAAATGTCGAATGCAATCGCTGACCTCCTCCGGGCACTCGTTCACGACCGACTCGGCGAAGTTCCTCAAATCCGCGAAGTGCGCCCCTTTGCCCGGGCAGGGAACGCGGCCCCCGAGGCGAAATACACCAAACCCCATGACAGGAAACCTCCAGGGTTCTCGGAGCAAGGGGGGAATAGCAAGCTAACTATTTGCGAGTTGATTTTCGAAACAGTGCAAGCCTATGCGATCCACAAGGTTGCCGAAGACAGGGCTCGTCCTCAAGCAATCGTCAAGCCTCTGCTTCTTAGCGGGGGCCGCGACGAAACCAGCAGGAGCATCAGGCCCAGCACGATGAGCCGTACCTGGCGCGGGGCCGCTTTCCTCCTCATCCTCCTTGTTCTTCTTCATCCTTCTCCTCTGCACCTCCTGAGTGTCTTCCTGTTCCTCCTCTCTCCTCCTCCTCCTGCTCCTCCTCCTCCTCCTCCTTCTCCTTCATCCCTCCCTCCATCCCTCCCTCCCTCCCTCACTCCCTCCCTCTATCCCTCCCTCCCTCCCTTCCTGCCTCCCCCCCTCCCTCCCTCCTCCTTCTCCTCCTCCGCATTCTTCTCCTACTCCTCTTCCTCCTGGCCGACCCTCCTTTCCTTTTGATCGCCCTTCTCCCGCCAACATCATGGCTATCGTTCTGCGCCTGTCGGTCGACTTCCTGTTCCCCCTCCTCTCCTGCGCCTCATGTGTCGTCATCCTTCCTCTCTTCGATCGCCCCTGGCCCGAGGGGAGCATCTTCTGTTTATGCCCCAAGGGCTCTCCGAGGGCCTCGGAGCTTCAAGGAACGCCACGACAGTCATCAAATCCTGATTGTTTTGTCATCCTTGGGCACGCCGAAAATCGTTGGAAACAAAACTGCACTCCCCTCAAGGCCGCTGACTGGAGGGTTTCTCCGAAGGGCTTAGGCGAGTTGTTTTCCTCCTCCTCCTCCTCCTCCTCCTCCTCCTTCTCCTCCTCCTCCTCCTCCTCCTCCTCCTCCTCCTCCTCCTCCCCTTCTCCCCCTCCCTCTCCTCCGCGCACCTCCTCCTCCTCCTCCCGCTCCCTTCTCCTCCTCCTCCTCCTCCTCCTCCTCCTCCTCCTCCTCTCCTCCTCCCCCCCTTCTCCTCCTCCCCCTCCTCCTCCTCCTCCTCTCCTCTCTCCTCCTCCTCCTCCTCCTCATCCACCTCCTCATCCTCCTCATCCTCCACATCCTCCTCCTCCTCCTCCTCCTCCTCCCCCTCCTCCTCCTCCTCCTCCTCCTTCTCCTCCTCCTCCTCTGCTCCTTCTCCTCCTCCTCCTCCTCCTCCTCCTCCTCCTCCTCCTCCTCCTCCTCCTCTTCGGGTCGCTTACAGCCCCTGGGGAAACCTTGTTCGATCTTTTGGAAGAGCGAGTCCTTTCTCCGCACACGCAGCGCAACCCTCCTGCTGCCCGTCTGTCGCGCAAACGGGTCTGGGGCCACGGCTTCCCATCGGGACCACGCCGCCCTATATACGATGGGGCAAAAAATGAGTGTCGGGCGATAGATGCACCCCCCCCTCTCTTCATCCGTTGCGTTCGCACCGGCATGCAGTCTCGGGCAGTGAGGGGGGCGGAACCATCGCCCGAATTCTTGGGTCCGCGAGCTGTCGGCTGCCATTCTGAGAATCACCAGCCTCAAACATATTCCTAGCCCTGATATTGGCGTCAGCTCGCCTCGGTGTCGATCTTAGGAATTTCTTGGGCCTCTCAGGGCCCATCCCCAAGATTAACACCGTCTCGCCCTGGCCAATCTCAGGGGTCGGGATAGTTCGAGGCTGGTCAGAGGATCTTCTTAATATGCGTGAGGGTGAGGGTGCGATCCCTTGAATAACTTGGAGGATGAGGGAGCGGTTGGCAGGCCAGCTTCCGCGGACCGCAGCCCGCGCGCGGGTTCACTCTCACTTGCGACGCTTGCGCTTCCCCTTCTTGCCGTTGCCAGGCGACTGCTTGCCCTCGTTTGCCGCCTCCTCCGCCTTCTCAGCGAGGGCCTTGGCCGCCTTGGCGGCCTGCGACTGCATGCCCCTCGCGACTTTCTTCCTCTCCTCCCACCAGTCAAGATCAGCGCTGATCCGCAGTGCGTGCCGACATGGCCCGCGTGCGTTCGGCGCATGTGCGCGGGGGGGAGGGGGTGCCCACCCCGTCTGACTTCGATCCTGGCTCGGAGATGCCCCCCCCAAGGCCCCAAGGCCGAAGTCGGAAAGCTAACTCGTCGTTGTCGTCCTCCTCCACCCTCTCCTCCTCCTCCTCCTCCTCCTCCTCCTCCTCCTCCTCCTCCTCCTCCTCCTCCTCCTCCTCCTCCTCCTCCTCCTCTCCTCCTCTTCCTCCTCCTCCTCCTCCTCCTCGCACTCCTCCTGCTTCTTCCTCTCCGCAATCATCATCCAGATCCTCCTGAGCTCATCATCCTTCCTCCGCCTCGACCTCTTAATTATCATTACAATCCTCCTTCACCTCCTTGTCATCCCCTCCCCCTCCTCCCGCATCCTCCTCCCGCATCCTCCTCCCGCATCCTCCTCCTCCTCCTCCTCCTCCTCCTCCTCCTCCTCCTCCTCCTCCTCCCTCTCCTCATCCTTCTTCTCCTCATCCTCCTCCTCATCCTCCTCATCCTCCCAGACGGAGGTGTCGGCGGATGCAAAGCAAAGATGATCAGCGGGACCTCCGGGTAGTCCTCCTTCTTGTCCTTGCCCAAGCGCAGGTTGGCCTCTAGGAGACAGGGAAGGATGGGAGAGGAAGGAACAGGAGCATAGGGATGATGAGGGGGAGGTTGATGAGAAGGACGAGGATGACGATGACGACGAAGACGAGACAAGGAGGAGGACGAGGACGAGAGGAAGGAGTTGGAGTTGGAGGAGGAGGAGGAGTTGGAGAAAGAGGAGGAGAATAAGTTGGAGAAGGAGTTGGAGAAGGAGTTGGAGAAGGAGGAGGAGAAGGAGTTGGAGGAGGAAAAGGCGCTGGAGGAGCAGGAGGAGGAGAAGGGTTTGGAGAAGGAGGGGGAGAAATAGATGGAGGAGGAGGAGGAGGAGGAGGAGGTACCAAGCCTCAACGGCCTTGTACCTCTGCTCCGTCCTGTCGTAGAAGTCATTCAGGGCCTGCACCAAAGTCTCCGAGTACTCGAGGCCTTCGATCTGCATCGACGTGCGCTTCGCTTCGGTCATCGCACGAAGCGCACTCGACGACACGTCCCGAGCGAGCTGCATCACAGTCAACGGCTTGTCACCACCAGAGTCCGTGCCTTTTCCTTTTCCTTTCCCTGTTGCTGTCCTGGGGCTTCAGGGTCAATCAAAGTGGTTGTCTAAAGGACATGGCCCGACGCAGATGCAAGGCCCTTGGGCGGCAAAGGCCACGAGCGCCGACGATGCAAGGATAACAGAGTATAGTGTTCGATGTCTTGAGACCTCCCGATCTGGCGTGGATGCAAGGCCCTTGCGCGGCCAATGCCCCGCGTGTGCCGAAGCTGCTATAGGATGCAGGGGTATAGTGTTAGGCTCTGAGGGAACTACAGCATATTTCAACACTGGTAGGTCCTCTTTGGCTTGGCAGGCCTCTTCCCGATGATGTTCCAGAAAGAGTTGGAGCTCTTGTTGTCCCCCGGGCGCATGCCCCCTAAGAGATCCGAACCCTCGATCATCTTGCTTGGGTCGCCCGACACCTCGGCTGTGCTGCGGAGCCCGTGCTTCTCGGATTTCGAATGGTCCTTCATGATCTTCTTGCCTGCGGGGACCTCTGGAGGTCTCAGTGGGTGGAGGCAAAGAGGAAAAAGGCGAGGGAAGGAGGAAGAGCGAGTGGGGGAGGACCAGGAGGAGAGCAGGAAGAGGGAGCAGGTGTGAGGAGGAGGAGGAAAGGTAGGAGAAGGGAGGGGAGTAAGGAGGAGGAGGGGGAGATGGAGGAGGAGGAGGAGGAGGAGGAGGAGGAGGAGGAGGAGTGAGGAGCAGCAGCAGGAGATGGAGGAGGAGGAGGTCGACGAGGACGGCGGAGGACGACCCAGTAGTGGCGGCTCTCCACATCATCAGGGAAGTCGTCGTCCGCCCCCCACTGCCCCTTGTCCTCGCGCATCTTGACCACCTCCGGGATTTTCTCCTTGGAGGGGTGTTTGATCATGCTGACTTGGGTTTCAGCAAACGTCATCGCGTGTTTTTTTTCCTGTCAGTCCTGCCTGAAGCCCTGGGCCCTTTCCTGAATCCCGAAGCCTCCCGGGCCTCCGTGTGTCCTGGACCCCTTTCCTGGATCCTCGAAGTCTCCCTGGAGCCCTGAAGGCCTGAAATACGAGGATAAGATGTTGTTTCCGTTTGGTATCATCCGCCTCCTCCTCTTTCTCTTCTTTCTTCTCCTCCTCCTCGCCTTCTCCTCCTCCTCCTCCTCCTCCGCCTCTTCCTCCTCCCCCCCTCCCTCCTGAGTATCTTCCCCCCTCATCCTCATCTTGTTGGCTCATTCTCCTCCTCTTCCCGTCCTCCTCGTCCTCCTTCCTTCTCCTCGTCATCCTCCTCCTCTCTCTCTCTCTCTCTCTCTCTCTCTCTCTCTCTCTCAGCTTCCAGACAGGCGGGTCCTCTCGATAGTACAGGTGGAGATCCTTCTTGGGCACCAGCTTCCACAGCTGCCTCTCAGTGTTCTTCTTCTCCTCCACGCGTTCGAAGAACGCCTCTAGTTTGTCGAAGTCCTCCCCGACCAGAATATACTGGTTGAAGAGCGAATGCTTGTCCTTCTCGAACAGTTCTTTCAGCTTGGCCGGGATCTTGCGCTTGCGGCTGAACCTGGGGGCGAACAGGCATAGTGAACCCCCTCGGGGGGTAGGGGGGACAGGGGATGCAGGAAGAGAAGGCGGAGCAGCAGCAGCAGGAGCAGCAGCAGGAGCTAGAAACAGGGAGCAAGGAGAGGGCGAGCAGGAGTGAGGAGGAGGAGGAGGAGGAGGAGGAGGAGGAGGAGGAGCAACGAGCAGGTGGGGAAGAGCTATAAGGGGAGGGGCAGCGATAAGGAGAAAAAGAAGGAGAAGGAGAAGGAGCAGGATGAGGGAGGAGGAGGAGGATAAAGAGAAGAGGAGGAGGAGGAGGAGGAAACACATCTAAGTGCGCGCGGGTGCTTCAAAGAGCGGCTGGGGAAGGAGGAGGAGGAGGCGGAGGAGGATGAGGAGGAGGAGGAGGAGGATGGAGAGATGAGAGAGGAGGAGGACGGGGGAGGAGGAGGGGAGAGACGAGAGGAGAGGAGAGAGGAGGAGGGAGGAGGAGGAGAGGAGAGGAGGAGGAAGGGGAAGGAGGAGCAGGAGGGGGGGGGGGGGGGGGGAGGAGGAGGGAGGAGGGAGGAGGAGGAGGAGGAGGAGGAGGAGGAGGAGGAGGAGATGGAGGGAAGGAGGAGGAGGAGGAGGAGGAGGAGGAGGAGGAGGAGGACACACATTTAAATGGCGCAAGTGCTTCGAGGAACAGGTGGGGAAGGAGGAGGAGGAGGAGGACAGAAAGGGGAGGAGAAGGGGTCAGGAGGAGGCGGAGGAGGAGAAGGGCATGTCCCCATCCGTTCTTTATTTACGATTTCACAAATGTCCAGAGGCATCTGAGATTGGGGTGGTGGTGCCATTTCAAGCACAGACCGAAACCTCAAAGGTAAAACTGAACTCACCGAACAGCTGAAACCCGCCCCTCTATCGAATACCCAAGAGCCTGTCCCACTCCTTCTTGTGCGTTGCTGAGTTGCACTTGCCCTGCGAGGCGGCGGCCAGCTTTGCCTGCTGGCTCTTCTTTTTCAGCTTTGCCAAGTTCGCTCCAGCTCGATTCTTCGATGATGCCGCCGCTCCTGTATCCTTTGATGCCTGCGCCACCCCTCTCTTCTTTGATGCCACCGCCGCTCCTGTCGTCTTTGATGCCACCGCCGCTCCTGTCTTCTTTGATGCCACCGCCGCTCCTGTCTTCTGCGATGCCGCCGCCGCTCCTGCCGTCTTTTTCTCCGCCGTTCCCACGGCGTCAGTCGCATCCTCCTCCTCCTCCTCGTCTTCCTCCTGGCTTTCATCTTCTCCGCTCTCGCTCTCCTCGCCCTCCGCGTCGGGCGGTGCAGCAGCATCACCGTCGCCATTATCATCCTCGGGCGGGTCGGCTGCACCTGGATCCTTCTCTTCTTCGCCGCCCTCCTCCGCCGCATCCTCCTCCTCACTCTCGTCACCGTCGTCCTCTTCGTCCTCCTCCTCCTCGAAGGCTACTTCCTCCTCTCCCTTGTCAGCCCCATCCTCGGGCAGCTCAGCCGTCTGCTCTGCAGCGTCCATCGCGGCCGAAGCGGCCTCTACAGCGGCATCCTCACCACCAGGCTCATCAGCAGCGGCACCTCCCGGGGCACCGACGGGCTCGGCCATCGCGGGCGCGGTGGCCTCGAAGCCGAGAGAGCGGAAGATGTCTTGGAGGCTGCAGTTGTTGTGCATCGCGGCGGCCCCGAAGATCTGGCCCAGCTGCTCAGGGCTGAGCGCCGCGGCCAGCGACTGGCCCTCTTGTGGCTGCGCTGGCGACTGCAGACTTGCAGTGCTCGCAGCACTGGCTGGAACGGGTGTCGAGGGAGCTGGTGCTGCCAGCGGCGTCGCTGAAGTCCTCGAACGTTTCTTCTTTCTCTTCAGTCCTGCCTTCGATTCAGATGGCGGCTGCGTCGGCGCTGCAGGGGGGCCCGCTGGAGACGACGGCGTGGCCTTGGACGGGGGCGTCATTGCTGGCGGCCGCGGCGACCCCGCGGGAGATGGCGGCAGCGGCGGCGGCGCCGCTGGCGCCGATGCCGCCTCGGCTTTCGGCGTGGGCGGCGGCTTGGGTAGCAGCTGAAGCAGTACTGGTGCCTTCACCGCTGTGGGTGCCGCCACCGCTGCGGGTGCCTTCACAGCTGCAGGTGTCGTCGCCGATGTTGCCTTCGGAGCCGACGGGAGCTTCGTCGATGGCCCTTTAGACTTCACCGTCCCTGGCCCTGGCAACGCTGGAGCCTTTGCCTTTCCGATTGCACTTGCCGCGGCGAAGGCTTTCATGATCGGGGCGCCTTTCACAGGCGGCCCCATCCTCGGGGCCTTCACGGGGGCCCTCTTCACCACTGAGGTCGCTGCAGAACTCGCTGCCGTCGAACTCGCCGCCGGCGATGCTGGAGCCTGAGAGAGTGCCAACAAACATCCCAAAAAAACCTCATTCTCCTCCTCATCCTCCTCATCCGCCTCCTCCTCCTCCTCCTTCGTATCATCATCATCCTCCGCTTCGTCATCATCATCCTCCTCCGCATCCTATCCCCCCCTCATCCGCCTCCTCAACGCCCATCGGGCCTCGACGGATTCACCGAACGTATGCGAACAATCCACTGGAGGCCATCTGAGAAATGCATCCCAGAATATCGGAGACTCGGGGGGAATACTCGTCCTCCTACTCCTCATCCGCCTAGTACTCCTCATCCGTTTCCTCATCCTCCCCACCCTGGAGGCTCACGGACGCCCCTGAGTGCCTCTGGAGGCCCACGGACGCTCATGCACATCTGAACTGGGAGGGGCGTGAGCAAAGTATAGCATGAGGCGGGGGAGTTCGGCAGATAGAACCGTCGGTGAGTGGTTCGTATCGGTGTTGTACTGGCCAAATGTCGTCGTTGGCATTCTCATCGTCGGCCGTCGATCGAGCTCGAGCTTTAGGGAATGCCCGACTGCAGCCATAGAAACCACAGACCCACATGGCTGAGTCGCACCCCCCGTCTTGTCATTCGAATGGGTGAGGGGCATCGCCGTAAATCGCATAGCGGTCGTTGCGCCACATAGCGTGGCAAGGATGACACGAAAGCCTGGCATGTACATGGAAGAACTGCTATAGCAACTCAACTAGATGTAAGTCTTGGGCCACAATTCGCAAAGAGATAGCAAGCATACGAGAGATGAACAAGAGAGAACCTCGCCACCTTCCGTCTTCACTTTCTTGTCCCCCGTGAGAAGCCCAGGCTGGCCCGAAGACGGCGTCCCAGTAGGCTTGCGTTTGACTGGCATCGCGATTAATGCCTCGGGATAGGGGGTCGTCGTGTCGGGCACAGCGCTCCGAGCCACGAAAGTTGCGCGGGGAAAGGGAGGACGCGTCGAGGAGGAGAAGGACGCAGGATGACACACTGACTCATGAGAGGACGCGGCGACGAGGAGCTTACAGTCTTGGCATATTCTCTCACGGGGGTAGCGGGGGCGTTCTTAGGCTTTGAGACGTTTGATCATAGCACATGTCGCCCTAGACAGACCAGCAATCACACATCACGGCCTGGGGGGGTTCATGTGTCCCTGTGTCTGACGCACATGGACGCAATCGTTCGCACATCCTTCGCAAGCTTTTCGCACATTGCGGCGGTCGGCCAAACATTCGCAACACTTGTCCAACCCACGCGAAAGCTTACCACTTCGCAACTTCGCAACTCTTTAACTTCGCAACTTCGCAACGTCGCAGCTACTTAACTTCGCAACTTCGCAACTTCGCAACTCATGGGCTTCGCAAGTTCGCAACGCCATGAGCTAAAGCTGTCAACGTTCGCAACTTCGCAACTTCGCAACTCGTTACGTTCGCAACTTCGCAACTTCGCAATGCATGAGCTTCGCAACATCGCAAGATCACAAGACAACGCTGTATAACATTCGCAACTTCGCAACTTCGCAACTTCGCAGCTCACTAACTTCGCAAATTCGCAACTTCGCAATTTCACAACTCGTTAACGTTACAACTTCGCAATTTCGTAACGCATTCACTTCGCAACGTCGCAACTTCGCAACTTCGCAACTCGATACGTTCGCAACTTCGCAACTTTGAGAGCACAGTCGCAACTTCGCAACATCGCATCTTCGCAACTCCCGCCGCATCCTCCTCCTCTTCCGCCTCCTCTTCCTCCTCCTCCTCCTCTTCCTCCTCCTCCTCCTCATCCTCATCTATATCCTCTATCCCCCCCTTCCCAGACTCTCTCCTCCTCCTCCTCTCCTCCTCCTCCTCCTTCTCCTCCTCCTCCTCCTCCTCCTCCTCCTCCTCCTCCTCATCCTTCTCATCTCTATCCCTGCACTGTTCACGCGCCGCTCGCGACTCGCGCGAGCCAGCGCACAAGACGCCACGACTGACGCGAACTCGCATGCATTGACTGCGCGGATGCCGCGACCCCCTCCCGCAGCAGCGCAGCAGAGAACAGGAGGCGTAGGGCAGAGGGAGGGAGAGAGAGGGACAGAGAGAGGGGCGATGGGGGAGAGAAGAAAGAGACGAGAGGTCGGGGGGAGAGAGAGGGCGTGGGAGATGGAGGGGGGAGGGGTGGAGGGGGAGAGAGAGGTATCAGGTCAAGTAAAAAGAGAGAGGGAGGTAGATGGAGAAGGGAAGAGGAGGAGACAGCTGCAGGGGCGAGGGCGCACGCAGACGCTTCAGCATCTTGGAGCCGACGCCCTTGGCCTGGAAGCGCACATGCAGACCTGCGCGCGGCGGGGGGTGAGCACGCCCCGCGCCCATCTCCTCACACATTCTTCATTCGCTTCCTCCTCCTCCTCCTCCTCCTCCTAATCCTCTGCTCCTCCTCATCCTCATCTCCCCCCTCCCCATCGCCTTCATCATCCAATCACCTCCCTCATCTTACCCTCTCCTCTATCACCCCGTTCACTTCACCATCTCCGTCCTCGACCCCTCAACCCACTCCATTCCGCCGATCTTGACGTGCAATTACCCTCTCTCCACAGCATCATCCTCCATCTACTCGAATTGGCAGTAGCCTTGCAATTGCCACGGATGCGGACATGCATGCCACTGCGCGTGGATCATGCGGTCGCTATTACGACTCCTCCCTCCTCCTCCTCCTCATCCTCCTCCTCCTCCTCACCCATCCGCTTCCCCCCCTCATCCTGCCCTTCCTCCTCCTCCCTCTCCTCATCCTCCCCCTCCTGATCATCCTCCTCAGCATCCGCCCCATCCTGATCGTCATCCTCGTCCTCACCCGCATCCATCTCCCTTCCTCGGCGGCATACGATCCCCCCCTTTCAGTCGCAGCCCGCGACCTTCGAGGAACTGGCCGAGGGAAGACGAATCCGCTCAGAAGGAGGAGCTTCCAAGTGCGAAGCGTTCCTCTACATCTTTCTGAGCAGATGTAGTCGTTTCCAGCCACCAGTTCCATTGAAGGTCGAGGGCGGCGGCGCAGCACGAGGGGGGCAGGAGGCAACGAGGCAGACCAACCGCGCTGCAGCGTATCCCCAGTCTGACACGAGCCCCGCTCGCGCATGCATCTATACAGCGTGCCTACGCAGCGGTGGTAGGTCAAGAGCTTTCGCAACTCCTCATCCTTCCTCCCTCCCTCCTCCCTCATCCCTCCTCCCCCCCTCCTCCTCCTCCTCCTTCTCCTCCTCATCCTCCTCCTCCTCCTCCTCCTCCTCCTCCTCCTCCTCTTCCTCCTCCTCCTCCTCCTCCTCCTACTCCTACTCCTTCCTCCACGCGCATATCATTCCCCAGCTCTGACGAGCCACCGCCGTCTCACGCTTTGCCAAGGGCGCGCAAAACGCTGGACAGACGAGCGCCGGGCCACGATTCCAGCACGCGGCCAGAGGAGCCGTTCGCACGGGCCCGGGCGAGCCTACGTTGAAACTTTTCGAAATCAGAAGCGATCTCGGAAGCATTGTCAGCATGCAATTGCACCAGGGCGTCCCCGAATGCAGGGGGATAGGCTTGAGTCCCCTTCAGGTCTCTGCCACCATCGACTGCTCTAGAACCGTCGGCCCTCACATCAGTTGTGAAGGTCTCGACCTCTGGGTCCAGAGTCTCGCGGTCCTGGGGCTCAAGGTCTCGCGATGGGGTGAGTCGCTCGGGGCCCTCTCTTGTCCTGCTTCCTGCCTCCTCTTGGTGGGTTCACCATCCAGGGCGCGGAGGCAGGGGGCAGGACGAGGGAGGGTCCCGAATACGACTCACCCGATCTACAAACCCATGGGGGCTGACAGAAGAAAGGGGATGGGAGGTTGACCCGTTGGCGGACCTCGAACACGAAATACTCAGGGAGTTTCTGCACGCATCGATGTCCAGACCAAAGCCACGTAGGTTTCTGAGTGGTGCTCCCGAAATACGCTCAGCCCCAAGGGAGGCCATGAAGAGCCTTAGGTTATGTTACTCCACCATAAACACGTGCGATTATGAAACCCTCAGGAATGGAAGCGGGACCAGCGAAGCTTCGGGACGACTCATATTAAATGAAACCATCCAGATCTTGTGTTTCTGCAGCATCCATTGAAACCGAGGATGAAATCTCATGCTGGACCCCCTGGGCTGCTCAAGGACAAAGAAGACCCCCTTGCTCATGAGGAGAAGTATTAACAGGATGCATCGCTCCACCATGCAGTTGGCCTGCCTGACGTAGCGCTGAGTCTCGTCTCCTTCTGGGGCGGCCCAACACTCGGGGTGGGGATTCACGGGGGCCTGAGACGATGTCAGGGAATGGAGGGGGTCGGATAACTAGGTTTGAGAGGAAGTCTAGGGGAAGGAGGGTGTCCTAGTGGTCGGTCGACTCGGCGTCCAGCAGTATTCCGATTCACCCATACCCAGCTGGAGCACACAGGGGCATTCGAGTTCAAGCCCTTCTCCTCAAGGGCAACAGCGAGCGCGATCAAATGAGCGAAACCCAGAGGCGACAGGATATCCATAAAACGATCGTCGATGTCAATATCATAACCGCAGGCCCTGCGCTGGGCCCCCACCCGTTGTCGGGAAGGAGAAGAACAAAGAGAGGGAGGAGGATGAGGAGGAGGAGCCGGAGGAATGGCAGGAGAGTGGAGGACGGGAGGGTGGAGACGAGCAGGGCGGGGGAGAGGAGGAGGAGGAGGAGGAGGAGGAGGAGGAGGAGGAGAAAGAGAACTGCGGGTGTGTGCGCGCAAAGCACAACTATCCGACAGCTGTGTTTCCAGCTCGGCGGGACGCGTCGGCGATGCTCTGCACGCCAGCGAACGTCTCCAACGTGCGAAGCCAAGGTTCCATGCCCACCTCCTCCCGGAGGGGCAAGACTCCCAGAGGGGCAACAGCAATATGAAAGTCCAGGTTGGGTGGCCTGCGCGGATTTCTCAAGTCGGCGCTGCGCTCTGGCGCGCGAGGCGCGCTGAAAGAGCTGCAGGGCCATCTCAAGAAATCCGCGGGGGTGGGGGGGGGCAAACCGTTCGTGATCCCCCTATCCTCAGCAACTGTCGCCACGACATGAATGAAATCCAGCGGGGCCCCGAGAATTTGCAAGGCCAGGCACAGAGTCCCGAGCGCGTTCGAGGTCTCAGTTGCCCTTGATTTTCTAGAAGAGCGCTTCGCCCTCCTGCCGACCAGCTTCGCCATGGCACGGCGCGGAGACGGCGGGGGGGAGGAGGACGAGGAGGAGGAGGAGGAGGAGGAGGAGGAGGAGGAGGAGGAGGAGAAGGGGGGAAGGAGGAGGAAGGAGGAGGAAGGAGGAAGAAGGAGGAGGAAGGAGAAGGAAGGAGAGTGGAGCACGAAGAGGATGAGGAGGAGCAGGAGGAAGAAGAAGAGAAAGAGGAGGAGGAGGAGGAGGGAGAGGAGAAGGAGGAGCAGCAGAAGCATGGGCAGGATCAGGAGCAGGAGCGGGAGGAGCAGGCAGGGTGGAGGAGGAGGAGGAGGAGAGGCAGGAGGGCCGCCCGTTGGGACCCCTCTGGCAGGCCACCTTGGGAGCCTTGCGTGGCTTCGATATTTGGTGCAACTCTCTCTCTCTCTCTCTCTTTCTCTCTGCGTCTCTGTCTTTGTTGTGGTTTGTTTTTTTGTTTCTCTCTCTCTCTCTCTCTCTCCGGTGCCCGGGTGAGGGGGCGCATGCATTCATTTCTGCAAGCCTACGAAATCCCATGGCGAGCCATCCCGTCGGCGCGCCGAGCATGCATGCTGCGCGGCTGCAGGCGGTCTTGCCTCTCGCAGCACGCGTCAGCATTCAGAGCCCCAGAGCGTTCGACGGCCTGCACGTTGGCGCCCGCCGCGCACCCCGCCCTCCGTTCCACAAACCGTGGAGGGGAGTGGGCCTAGGGGCAGGGTCGCGGCGGGCGCAAACACGTGGGCCATCGGATCAAACGCGATGCCAAACGTGTTGGCTCTCTCAGGAGGGCCAGTGCCTCTTCTGCTGCTGCTGCTGCTGCTCCTCTTCCTCCTGATGTCCTCCTCCTCCTCCTCTCCCTCCTCCTCCTCCTCCTCAACCTCTGTCCCCATCCTCCTCCTCCTCCTCCTCCTCCTCCTCCTCCTCCTCCTCCTCCTCCTCCTCCTCCTCCTCCTCCTCCTCCTCCTCCTCCCTCCTCCTCCTCCTCCTCCTCCCCCCTCCTCTCCCCTCCTCCTCCTCTCCCTCCTCCTCCTCCTCCTCCTCTTTCTCCCCTCCTCCTCCTCCTCCTTCCTCCTGCTCCTCCTACTCCTCCTCCTCCTCCTCCTCCTCCTCCTCCTCCTCCTCCTTCTCCTCCTCCTCCTCCTCCTCCTCCTCCTCCTCCTCCTCCTCCTCCTCCTCCCCCCTGTTGCACTGGGCCCTCACGCCGCGGCCTCCGCGGCTGCCTGCGCAGCGACCGCCTCGTCCCAGTGGACGGCTTGCTTTGCCTGCTCCCACGCCTTGTCGACGCTGCCGATCTTGGACCAACTCAGGTTGCGGTACGGCGGCGTCCTGCTCTCGTCGTCGTTGAGCACGCGCACGTACCGCAGCCAGAAGGACTTTCGGCGCCGCACAAGGGGGGCATGGAGGGGGGGGGGTGCCTTCTTCAAAAGGCCAGGGTCATTCGGAGGCATCTTAACCCTCTGAGGTTTGAACGCCTCGTTTTTTTTTAAGAAGGCCCCCCTCCCCCAGTCTACCCCCCTTGGCGCGACGCCGAGCCTTGTTGGCCAACTGCACCTCCACGCGCGCGTCGTTGCCGACCACCCCCGCGTAGATGGTGTAGTTCTTCTTGCCGCGCACCACGCTCTGCGGCAACGCCTGCCCCAGAGGAGGGGATGGGAGAGGGGGAGGAGGAGGAGGAGGAGGAGGAGGAGGAGGAGGTGGAGGTGGAGGTGGAGGTGGAGGTGGAGGAGGAGGAGGAGGAGGGGAGGAGGAGAGAGGAGGGGAAGAGGGAGGAGGGGGGGGAGGAGAGGAGGAGGAGGAGGAGGAGGGAGGAGGAGGAGGTGAGGAGGAGGAGGAGGAGGAGGAGGAGGGGGAAGAAGAGCAAGAGGAGGAAGTGGAGCAAGGGGAATACGACGAGCCTCCGTCGGCATGTCCGCCGGGATCGGCAGCTTGCCGTCGGGCTTGAGCGTCTCCTCGAGCGTCGCCGCAAGCGCCTCCTCCAGCGCGAGGGCGCCCTCGCCCACCTCGGCCTCCTCGGGGGCGAGTGCGTCCTGCTCGTCCTCGGCCTCCTCGGGCAGCACCTCCTCCTCCTCCTCCTCTTCCTCGGCCTCCTCGGGCGCGAGGGCGCCCTCCTCCTCGGCGTCGGAGTCGAGGAGGTCAACGACCTCAACCTCGCGGGTGGGGAGCTCCTCTTCCTGTATTGCTTGGCCCTCTCCTCCTCCTGCTCCCCTTCATTATCTCTCTTTCTCTCTCTCTTTCTCTCCTCCTCCTCCTCCTCCTCCTCCTCCTCTTCCTCTTCTTGTTCCTACTTCTCCTTCCTTTCCTTTTCCTCTTCTTCTCCGCCTCATCCTCCCTCTCCTCCTCCTCCTCCTCCTCCTCCTCCTCCTCCTCCTCCTCCTCTTCTTTCTCCTCCTCCTCCTGCGCTCCTCCTCCTCCTCCTCCTCCTCCTCCTCCTCCTCCTCCTCCTCCGTTCCCTGTAGGGCAGGGTTGGCATCTGTCCGCTCACCTGCGGCACTTTGCCGATGGCACCCTTGAAGCCGTCGCCCATGAACGCGTCCGGGGGGGTGTCGGTCTCGACAGCCTCGGGGTCAGATTCGTCGTCGTCTTCCGTCTCCTCCCCTCTACCGCCCCCCCCTGCTCCTCCTCCCTTGCTCGTCCTCCTTTTCGTCCCCATCCTCATCGTTGATCGCCCCTCTCCTCTCCTTCCCTCTCATCTCCTCTCCTCTCTTTCCTGCCCTCCTCTTCCTCGTCCTCCTCTTGATCCTCGAGCTGCTGCTGCTGCACCTCTTCCCACTCCTCCTCCTCATCTTCCTCGTCCTCCGCCTCCTCCGCTTCCCTCCACCCTCCCTCCCACCTTGTCGTCATCCTCCCCTTCCTCCTCTTCCTGTTCTTTCCTCTCCTTCTCCTTCTCCTCTTCTCCCTCCCCCAGTCTTCATTCCTCAAGCATCCTGGTACTCGTCGCGCTCCCGCCAGACGCCGAGCTCGCCCTGGTCGGCGTCGCCGTGCGAGACCTTGAGCTTCTTGGCGGCCTTCTTGGTCTTCCCAGGCCTCTTGAACGTGGCCTTCTTCGCGCTCTTTTCCTTGTTGGCCTTCTTCTTGGCCGCCGCCTTCTTCTTCTTCTTGCTCGACGAGGTCTCCGCCAGCCGTTGCAGCCGCACCTGCTTATTCTGAGCCATGCTGTCCACGGGCTTCGGAGGCGTGAGGATCAAGCCGCTCATGACCTCGGCCATGCCTGGCGGCGCTGCTGGCGGGGGGCTCTTCATGGCGTTCAGCCAAGCAGCAGCAGCCGGCTCAGGCGCTACGTGCGCCGACGAGCCGAGAAGACCTGCCGTGCCCACCACGGCGTCGCTCTCCTGCAACTCTGCCTCATCTCCAGCATCGGCCAGGTCCAGCTCCGCACCCGCCTCGGAGTCGGTGACGGCGGCGTCTGGCCCCAGGCTCTCGGACGAACCTTTCGGGCTCTTGACGAACATCTGCTTGATCTCCAGCAGGTTGTGATCCGTGCTGCTCTCGCTGTTCCGCCACAGGAGACGAGCGTGGCCCACCAGCTTGCTCAACGTGATGGCCTCCTTCACGGCCTGCTCCTCGGCGCTCCTGCTCGGCGCCGCCACATTGATGAGGCACCTCTTGCACTTCTCCACGTGCAAGTAGAGGAGCGCGTCCGCTACGAGGTACGCCGACGGAGCCTCTACGGAATCGCAATCATCTCATCTCTCCGTCCTCCTCTTCTTTCTCCTTCTCCTCCTCGTCCTCCCCCTCCTCCTCCTCCTCCTCCTCCTCCTCCTCCTCCTCTTCCTCCTCCTTCTCCTCCATCCTCCATCCTCCATCCTCCCTCCTCCGCTCCCCCGTCCTCCTCATCCTCCTCCCCATCAGTCTTCTCCTTAACCTCCTTCTCCTCATCCTCCTCTTCTCTGCCCTCGCCATCCTCCATGCTCTATACTTTCCGCCCTGCTATCCTTGATCCTCTCCACCTCCACACCCTCCTCCTCCTCCTCCTCCTCCTCCTCCTCCTCCTCCTCCCTCCCTCCTCTCCTTCTCCTTTCCTCCCCCTCCTCCTCTTCCTCTTCCTCTTCCTCCTTCTCATCCCTTGTCCTCCTCCTTTTCCCCCTCGCCCTGGCCTGATCCGGCAACGCTGCGACGATCCCCTTGAGCCAGGGCAGGTTGGCCACCAGGTCATCCTTCTTGGGGAACGGCGCGGCGCGCACCAGCACGGTGCCGCTGAAGGCCCCCTTCTCCAGCATGCCCTTGGCATCTGGAGGCAGGTGATCCTGGCGCGGCTCCTTCCTTCTCCGTCCTCCTCCTCTTCCTCCTCCTCTCCTCCTCCTCGTCTTCTTCTCCCTCCCCCCCTCTTCGTCCTCCTCCTCCTCTTGCTCCGCCTCGTGATCCTCCCTCCTCCTCATTCTCCTCCCTCCTCCTCCTCCTCCTCCTCCTCCTCCTCCTCCTCCTCCTCCTCCTCCTCCTCCTCCGCCTCCTCCTCCTCCTCCGCCTCCTCCTCCTCCTTTTTTTCTTTCTCCTCCGCCTTCCTCCTCCGCGCCCGTAGGAGGAGGAGGAGGAGGAGGAGGAGGAGGAGGAGGAGGAGGAGGAGGAGGAGGAGGGGGAGGAGTGAAGAGCCAGAGGAGGAGGGTTGGAGGAGGAGGCTCGAGGAGGAGGAGGAGGAGGAGGAGAAGGAGAAGAAAGAGGAGGAGAAGGAATTGAAGACAAAGGTCCCAGATGGACTCCCCGAGGCGCTGCACAGCGGGAAGGTCCCACTGCAAGCGCGTGGTCGGCGCCCGCCGCGTGGACCTCCACGGGCCTGCCAGGAGCCCGGCTGACGACGTGCGCAGCGCGAGCGGCTTCGCGAGCCGCGGCGAGGCAAGAAGCCAAAATGGCTATGAACGGGGATCGTTGGGCGAAGGATGGAGGGGAAGAGGATGGGGTGAATGGGGGTGGAGGGCGACCGAGGGAGAGGGAAGGGAGGGATGGAGAGAGGGCAGGGGGAGGGAGAGATACGGAAGGGAAGTGAAGGCAAGTGCAAAGAGGGGAAGGGAAGGGAAGGTGGAGGGAAAATAAATGAAAGTTCAGGGAAGCCATACGGGGGGAGGGGGGAGGAGGAGGAGGAGGAGGAGGAGGAGGAGGAGGAGGAGGAGGAGGAGGAGGAGGAGGAGGAGGAGGAGGAGGGGAAGAGGAGGGGGGAGGAGGATGGAGGAGGAGGAGGAGGAGGAGGAGGAGGAGGAGGAGGAGGAGGAGGAGGAGGAGGAGAGAGCAGGAGGAGGAGGAGGAGGAGGATGAGGAGGAGGAGGAGAGAGCAGGAGAGGAGGAGAGGAGGAGGAGGAGAGAGGAGGAGGAGGAGGAGGAGGGGGAGGAGGTGGAGAAGCGCTGACCACTCGAAAGCGGTAGCTTCGATAGTACGTAGTTTAGTACGTAGTAAGTCTTTTTATAGTATTAGTAATAGAGAGAGACACTCGCGAAGGCTGCGCGCGAGTTGCAATCCGGACGCACGCGCGGTGGAGGGCGCCGCGGGGCCGACCTCCGACGAGCGCGCCCTCGCGCCCTCGGGGGACCCCCCCGCCGCGCGCTCCGCGGCCCCCACGGCCTTGCAGCCAAAAAGCTGCACGAGGGCACTCGTCGTCGACGTCCTCCTCCTCCCTCCTCCTCCCTCCTCCTCCTCCTCCCTCCTCCTCCTCCTTCCTCTCTCCTCTTCCTTCCTCCTCCTCCCTCCTTCCTCCTCCCCTCCTCCTCCTCCCTCCTCTTCCTCTTCCTGTTTCCTCCTCCTCCTCCTCCACCTCCTCATCCTCCCCTTCCTCCTCATCCGCATCCTCCTCATCATCTGTATCATACTCTCCCATCCTCCTCATCTTCCTCCTCTTTTTTCTCCTCCACCTTGTCACCCTTCTCCTCCCCAGTCGGCGGGCCGCCAGAGCACTTATACGCCCATTTCGGCACACCCACGACGCGGTCCCGTGGCGGCAGGGCAAGATCGTGGCATTTGTGTCAGCATCAGCTGCGCCGCCGCAGCGACGAGGAAGGCCCCTCGAGAGCCTCCTCCTCCTCCTCCTCCTCCTCCTCCTCCTCCTCCTCCTCCTCCTCCTCCTCCTCCTCCTCTCCTCCTCCTCCTCCTCCTCCCTCCTCCTCCTCCTCCTCCTCCTCCTCCTCCTCCTCCCCCTCCTCCTCCTCCTCCTCCTCCTCCTCCCCTTCCTCGTCCGACCCCCCGGTCAAGTTTCAAGCCAGCGACCTGGGCCCGAACAGGTGTTCGAACGCGGCCTCCAGAGGCCAGACGCATCCTGGAAGCCCCTGGATCAAACCCCTGGAAGTGAACCCTGAATGCCCTTGAAACCGAATCCCTTGAAGCGAAATCCTGAAGGGGGGGCCTGGAATTCCCTGGAAAATCCCGAGAGGAAGGGCCCTTTCATCAACGCTTATCCCTGGACAGAATCCCTGGAGGCATCTCCCCTGAAGGCCCCTGGAGCCGAATCCCCGGAAACGAAATCCATGGAAGCCCTGGAGATCACTGGAGCAACTCCCGAAAGGAAGGGGGAGGAGGAGGAGGAATGGAGGCGAAAGAATTAAGTGGAGGGGGTGAGAAGGAAAGGGAGGAGTAAGGAGCAACTGGTGAAGCAGCAGCAGATAATGCTGATGGTGGTGGTGATGATGCTGATAAGGACCATGATTAATCCAAGAAACGACAGCAAACGGCAAGGACAACAACAGAAATACGAAACACGATGTTATCTCAGAAACCCAATGGTGACACCCAATGTAACAATTCATTCTCTGATCGGAAGAGGCCGTTACATGAATGTGAAATCTACAGATTCTGGACTGCTTGAAATCTACGCGCGCGGGCGCGCTCCCCGCAAGCCCATGCGCTTGTATGGTTCGGATGCAGCAGAACCGATGTTAATTCAGAAGCCCAATGGTGAAAACCCAATGTGCAAATTCGTTCTCTGATCTGAAAATTCAATTATATGAATGGAATCATGCATACGAAACAATGAAGCCTTCGCGGTTGTATGGGTTTCACTACAACTGGAACGATGGTAGCTCAGAAACCAAATGATGAAAACCCAATGTAAAACATCATTCTCAGAATTGAAGAAGCAATTATAGGAATGTGGAATATTCGAAACTAACTAAATAAGCTCTACGAGCGCGCGCGCCTGAAAGGCGATGCAATTGTATTGGCTGTTGTACAAAAGTGGTGGTCTTAACGCAGAAACCCAATGATGAACACCCAATGTCAAAGTTCATTTTCAGATTTGAAGGCGTCGTTATATGAATGTGAAATACACAATTCTATGTAACGCGTATTGTCTACACGCGCGCGCATCGGTGTTCTGTATTGTCCACAATAGAACAGTCGACGGGTCCCGTCGGCCTCCTTAAAGAGCCCCAGAAATTTTGAATTTAGTTTTTGGAATTTCATGTGGCCTTTTCTATTGTGGGCAATACAGAACTCAGCAACGCGCGCGCGCGCGTACGCGCGCACTGGTGCGCTACCATCGCTCCAATCGTAGCGCGCGCGTGCGCGCGTACGCGCGCGCGCGCGGTGAGGAGTTTTGTATTGCCAACAAATAGAACAGCCTACATGAAATTCCAAAAACTAAATTGAAAATTTCTGGGGCTCTTTAAGGAGGCCGACGGGACTCGTCGACTTTTCTATTGCAGACAATACAGAACGCCGATGCGCGCGCGCGTAGATCATACGCAGTCTGTAGGATTTGTATATTTCACATTCCTAATAACGGCATCTTCAAATCTGAGAATGAATTTTTACATTGGATTTTCACCATTGGTTTTCTGAGTTAACATCGCTTCTTTTGTGATTAACCAATAGAAGAGCATCGCCTTTCAGTCGCGCGCGCTCCCGTATGGGAGTCCATGTAGTCTGCGTTTCGAATACTGCCTCTTCAAATCTGAGAATGAATTTGTACATTGGGTTTTCATCATTTGGTTTCTGAGTTGACATCGCTCCAATTGTAGTGCAACCCGTACAAGCGCGAGGCCTTTTCAGGCGCGCGCGTATAGGCTAGATGTAGTAGTATATTTCACATTTATACAAACGCCTTTTCTAATCTGATAGTGAATTTGTACATTGGGTTCTCATCATTTGATTTCTGCGTTAACTTCGCTTCCATTGTATTGGAATCCATGCGAGTCGCGGGCTTTCAGGCGCGCGCGCGAGTTAGGGTTTCGCATATTCAAACATTCAGATACAGCCTTTTCAAATAGGAACATGTCTTTTACATATGGTTTTCGTCATTTGGTTTTGTACTTAAGATCGCTCCGCTTTCGATCCCAGAATGAATTAGGATGTCACAACTGGGTTTCGATTACCATGGATAATTGCATTGGCGCGCGCGTGGGCTGCTGCGGGTGCAGGTCGCACGTTCAGATGACCGCCTCGTCTGATTTGAGAATGACTTTTTGCATGGTTTTCACCATGGTGTTTGGATTAGGCTTTCAAAATTGTTGATATTTTAAAAAACGGCATCTGTGATCGATCAAATGCATTGCAACGCATTTCAAAGTTAATGAACATGCGCTTGAAGTTTCGGAAATGTGTAGAACAAGTTGAACATCATGTTGCGCGTGTGCGAATCATGTTGAACACCTCCGGACGCTTCCGGACGCTTCCGGACGCTTCCGGACGCTTCCGGACGCTTCCGGACGCTTCCGGACGCCTCCGGACGATCATGCATGGCTCGGACGATCCAGCCGGCACATTGGGTTGATGTTGCCGGCGTTGGATGCATCCGTGCACTTCAGATGCGCGGCAGGCGCGCATTTGGGCCCTGCCGGTACCTGCGTGAGCTACGCCAGATGGGCGACGTGAAAGAGAGGGGAGCTGAAGGTCCGAATTTCGCCTGGCAGGACCTGAAGACTGGGCGGCAGCGGGGGCTGCGGACGGGCCAGCGCGGAGACCGACGGACGGGCGAACAGGACGGCCGGGCTGACCACGTTCAAAGCGGCATGGGGCCACGCGAGGGCCCGCGCGAGGGGATCTGAGAGGAGGGCCCAGGAAGACTTGCAGAAAGATGAGGAAGGGGCAGGCAGATGGAGAGCCCGCTGGCTGGAGCGCTGGCGCAGGTGCTCGCGGCCGTGCTGAAGGACCCGCAGGAGAAGAGGCAAGAGGTGATCGAGGACGCGCAAGCAGGATCAGGAGCTGGCCATGGAAGCGAACGCAAGCTGGAGGAGCCAGCGCAGGAGGCCATGAAGGTGGCTGGAGGCCCCGCCGCGCTCAAGTTCCCCAGACAGGAAGGGGCGCGCGAGGAGGGCGACGACACGACAGGGATGGCGACCCGCAGGCAGGCATTGCACCCGCGGGCGCGGCACTCGCGGCCCGAAGAGAGGCGCGCCCCAGGGACTGGTGGACAGGACAGGCGCTGGAGCCAATCGGCGTGGAGCAGATCAGGGGCGCGCTCAAGAAACACCCGAGAGGCGCGGGGCCAGGCTGGGACAAGCTGCGCCCCGGGCTGCTGGGGCAGCTCCCCGACGGCTACACCGACAGTTTGGCGGACGTACTCAATGCGCGGGGGGCGGCAGCGTTCTTGGCGCAGCCAGGAGGGGGGCGCGACTGATCCACCTTCTGGCCTGCGCCATGGGGTCGCGGAGCAGGCGCAGGCAGCCGCTGGCCGCCGCTGGCCGCCAAGCGGGGGCAGGGGCTGCCGCGCCAGGAGCACTTATGGGCGGCCGCGGGCACGCCGTGCGACATGGCGGGGCCGATCTCCAACTTGCTGGCGCGCCGTGCGAGGAAGGCGGGGTTCGCGCGCGGGGCGGGGCCCGTGGGCAATGCCATGTTCAGCGACCACGTGCCCCACGAGATGCTCTGGCAGGAGAGCGAGAAGGTGGGCCCCCCATGGAGCTGCTGAGGCCACCGCGCGTCTGCTGCATCATTCCGAGGATGGCCGAGAGGGGGGGCGTCGTAAGTGAGGAGCTGGAAGTGAAGGGGGCGTCGGCAGCTGGGTGCTCGCGCGCGACGGGGCTCGCCGCGGCCACGATGCACAGGGCGCTCGCCGAGCTGAATAAGACGCACCCCCTGGACAGATAACAGAACGCGGTGGACGGCGTGGCGCTGCGTGCGGCTGGCTAGGCGCCGGGCGGGGCAGGGTGGCAGCAGCTCGCGCGGGCGCCTATCCACGCGACCGACAGTTTCGAGTCGCCGCACCTGTTGGTGCCATGCGGCAAGACCAAGTATTTGACCAGCGGTGTGGACGCAGCGAAGCTGACGCAGGAGGAGCTGGCCCACTCGGGCACGAGGCTGGACACGGCGGCTCCGGGTCGGGACCTAGGGCGCGACTCGAGCAGCGGCGGGCGGAGGCGCGAAGGCGAGCGCAAGAGGAGGATGGCGAAGGCAGCGGGGGCTCCGGCGGGGGCGCGCGCGTCGAGGGCCGTGGGCCAGCGAGGCAGGGGGCCTTCACAGAAGCAGCCCGACGGCGACAGCCTGGCGGGGTGCTGGGATCACAGGGGCGGCAGACCATTAGGCGCACCAGCTGAGGACCCCGCCGGCGAAGGCAGATGGAAGGCTGCCGAAATGAGCGGCGGCCTACCTGAGGCTGAGGGCAACGGCAGAAGGAGGGGGGGTGGTCCTTGGGGCGCTGGCGGCTGCCGAGGTGGCCAGGGCCCGGGCGGCGCGCGCGGCGGCGCCCACCGCGGCGCCCCCGCAGGCGGTAACGAGCAGCTGTCGGGGCGACGGCGTCAGACTGCTCAGGCGCGAAGGGCCATTGTCCACAGCGGCGAACCCAGCGGACGCCCCGCGATTCGCCGCGGCGAGAGCGGGCATCCAGATGACACCGCTTTCGCGCTCAAGATACCGACGGGGGAGGAGCTGGAACTCAAGTGGCAGCGACCAGCGCTGGCCAGCAGGGCGGCGGCCAGGATGGCGCGATGGGCGAATGATGCAAACGACGTGCCGAGCCCAGGCGCGAGGTCGGCCCGGGGAGGGCCGCCGCGTTGCGCGGGGGGCGCATCGAGGAGTCGCGTGCAGAGGGGAGGGGGGGGGGGGAGAACGCGGTGCCTGGGGCAAAATTAAGAGCGCCCCCAGGTGTGGCGCGGGAGGCCCCGCGCGGACGCGAGCGAGGCTGTTCGACAGAGGGCTGGCCGCCGCAGGCGCGCGCAGGATGCGCAGGGCGCGGAGGGGCGCGCTGCGGCACAGACGCTTCGAGTGCGACGCTGAGCAGGCGAGGGGGGGCCGTTGCCCCAGGACGGCCCACGTGGCGGCGGCTCGGGCGCGGGGGTGCTGAGAGGACGCGGGCGAGAGATTCGCCGGGGGGCTCTTCCCCGAGCTGGCGCAGGCCTGGGTGGAGCCGCGCGAGAGGGGGGCAGGGTCGACGCGGTCTGGACCCATGCGCCCCCAGGAGGCAACATCCGCGGCAGGTCGCTCGCGCGCGGGCCCGCCAAAGAGAGAGAGAGAGAGAGAGAGAGAGAGAGAGAGAGAGAGAGAGAGAGAGAGAGAGAGAGAGAGAGAGAGAGAGAGAGGTCAGCCAGGAAAGTGCATTCCCCCACCATGGAAGTGGCCAGGTGGGTCTCCCACTCCACGGTCAGGACGCGCGCGGCAGTCTGCAGGAAATTGCGGTTCATCTTGTGGAGAAGCCCCAGGAGCTGATGCCCTTCCTCGCGTGGGAAGAGGAGGGGCGCCAAGAGGAGGAAAGGCCCCCAGGCGATGCAGGTGGGCCAGGGGGGGGAGGCAGAGACGCGGCCAGGAGGCGGGCCGGTCGAGCGGCGCGGGCACCACCTCGTGGACAACGCGGCCGACGGCGGCGGGAACGGAGTGGTCCGCCGCAGGTGCGCAGCGAGAGAGGCGAAAGGACACCTCGCCACGCTCGCGAGGAGACAGGGGCGGCTGTTCGGCAGTTGCGAGGGGGCCTATGGACCAAGGAGCACACCCGGAGGATTGCGAACAGGGGCCCAGTCCGGTGCTCTCAAAGAAACGAGAGGTGCGGGCAGAATCGACGCGAGGGCCCCGAGCAGGAGCTGCTGCTGGCGGGTGGAAAAGAAGCCGAGGCGGCACCGCCCAAGCTGCGGCGCGAGGAGCATGGGCGAGCGCAGCGGCTCGGCCCCGACGCGAGACTTGCCCCGCTGATCGACGTGGTCAAGGCCTGCGGGGTCGGCGAGGAGGAGGCGTTCAAGCTGGGCGCCCAGGCGGAGGCCGTCGCGGCATTGAGGGCCCGGGAGGCAGGAGAGTAGAGGCCTCGAGGAGGCGCCCAGGGGAGGCCCGAGGGCCGAGGACGAGGGAGAAAAGGGCGGGCAACCTGCGGGCAGGCGGCCAGGCCCAGGGAGGGTTTCGCCGCCTTCTCCAGGAGGCCGCGAAGCGGTTGGCCGCAGAGTTCAGAGGCCAGCGTCCGAGGAGGCGCCCTGGCGGGCGCGGGCGGCCGCGCGCGTTTCACGCGTGGGCGCTCGGCGCGGGCCCCAAGGACTCAGCCCGCGCCGCAGTCCGCGACGTCTGCCGCCGTCGCGGTAGTCGGCGGTCGTGGCGGTCGTCTTCAGCATCGGCGTCGTCCAAGACGATGTCGTTGTTGTCGGACGAAGTCACGGGGGCCGTCCGCGCCCTCGATCTTTGGGCCGCGCGCTCTGCGCGGTCGCGCTCCTCCGAGATGACCTCTCTCGACGGCAGGGGAGGGAATGGAGGTGTGTGTGTGTGTGTGTGTGTGTGTGTGTGTGTGTGTGTGCGTGCGTGTGTGTGTGGGGGTTCCATTGACTCCGCCCCATTGTCCTGTCACCTCCCCCTCCTCCTCCTCCTCCTCCTCCTCCTCCTCCTCCTCCTCCTCCTCCTCCTCCTCCTCCCCCCCCCTCTTCCTCCTCCTCCTCCGCCTCTTCCCCCTCCTTCCTCCTCCCCCTCCCCCTCCTCTTCCTCCTCCTCCTCCTGGGCCGCTGGATCGAGGATCGGGCGCGGGCCGACCGCGCCTCCCGCGCAATTGCACGCCGGCGTTCCGCGCCCCCCGCCAGCAAGCTCTCGGGGCAGAGGGGCCTGGGGGGGCGATGGTCACGGCATTCTGCGCGCCATCGCGCGGGCATGCCGTTGCAACCAAATGGAAGCCAGCAGCTTGGAGCGATTAGAAATCGGCAGCTGCGAGTTGCGAAGTTGGGACGTCACGCCACTCAGTGTGGCGCGCAGATGGGCAGGGCCAGAACCGTCTCAGAGACAGGCTGCCCTACCACGACGGCTTGCAGTTCCGGGTAGGAAAGGGGAAGCGATCCAACAAATGCCGCGGAGTTGCCATTTGCATTAGCCGCGCCCTGGGGCTGACAGTCGCGACGCATGCCCGCGGGGGTGGGGGGGGGGGGGCGCGACTAGTTGCAGACAGTTCGAAGACGCCCTGGTCCCTGGCTGCTGCGCACCCACGCAACCCACGCATGCGGAATGCCTTCGGCGCTGGCAGAAGCTATAAGTTCGCGGCTGGAAGGCAGATTCGACAGACCGGGCTGTCGCACTACCATTGCAACGGGGGGCGACATGCCCAGCGACTACGGATGCCGGAGGGGGCGCGACGGGGGGTAGCGCGCAGGAAGGGGCCGACAGTCGGCCCAAAGTCGGCCATGCTGGAAACACAGAACGGATAGGGTTTCCGGGATCTGTGCGCGGGTGGCGACCTAAGCGTAGTCAGTGCTAACCACGACCTAGGCCCAATCTTCAACGGACATTCGGGCCGCGCCAGCGGCCCGACGACCATGGGAATTCTGCAGGGACGGGCTCGTGGACTGCGTCGGGCGCGAATGCCAGAGGAAGGCTTTGTTCGAGGCCATCGGCGCGGAGATGAGAGCGGCGAGTGATGAGGCCTTGGAGGGGGCGCTTGGACAGCGCGCCCGACCGCGCGCGGGGCCCGCTCGGCGACGCGGCTCGAACGTCGAGGCGCGCGTTCACCAAGCAGACGGGCGACGGGGCATGCGATGTAGATAACGCTGCGCGCGCGCAACGACTCTACCAATTGTGGAGACGACGTGCAGTTAGAGCACGGCCCAGCGACGATGTCGTCGACATTGGGTGCGACATTATACAGGACGAACTAAAATAAGTCACAGCTGACCTAGAACAGGCACGAGAGATTACCGAGGCCGACAGACGGGCGGAGATAATGGAGCTCGTCTGGCAGGCGTGCGAGCGCAATGGCGGGGCCCCCCAACAGGGTATAACCGGCCCAGCGAAATGTCGGAGCAGGAGCTATTGCGACCAGCGTTGACGAGGGGACTACGCGCATTGAATATTGACAGAGAACAGAGGCGCACTGAGCATGTCAACCACGTGGGGAGCACCATTGCCCCCCTCCCTCATGGTCACGACCTCCTGCAGAGAAGGGGATGGGGGGGCGGCGTGACATCGGGGAGAGGGCAGCGAGCGCGCGGCGTGGAGGAGCAAGCCAGGATATGGACAGAAGAATTCCCATTGCGTCGGCAGGGGGGGGGGGGGAGGGGCGCGCTGGACTTGGGGCATCGTCCATCGAGGGGCGGGATTTTTGCGGCCTACAGTTCCCCGAGAGATCTCGCGCCCAGCGCCGCAGTTGCCAGGTCGCGCCGCTGGGTCGGCATCGCCCGCGCGCCTCCCCAAAGGAAAAACAAGGGCGACAACGAGGGCGCCCTGGGAGAGCGCATCTCGCACGCGCGCGACTCATTCAGCATGGCCCGGCGCCCGGGCGCGCCGACCAGAGGCGAGCCCCGCCGCCGCGAGCCTTGGGCGCAGGGGGGGCTACCGCACAGGCGTCGGGAAAATGCTATCTCGTGCGCGGGCGCGGCGCAATGGGGAGCCTCGCATGGGGGGCTCAGCGCGGCCGCGACCACCTGCGACGGCGCCAGCGCGCCCGCGGCCATCCGACGTGCCCTCCAAGCAGCAGTAGCCCCCGAGCGCGCGAACGAACGCGACCAGCGGTTTGCTATGGCGGCGACCGGCCACTCTTCATTCGCATTGGAAGCGCCCGACGGCGCGGCAGAGGCAGAAAGCGCGAGCGGGGCCCAAATTCTTTACGCTTCGCGCATCCCCACCAGCCCATCTCACAACAGCAACTCTTGCGAAGCATGCCGACAGTCGTGTTTTTCAGGCGTGTGTCC